>JANHZT010008569.1:0-16575 GCA_032468215.1 Stegonotus admiraltiensis | reverse complement strand
GTTTTATTTTCGTGTTAACTCAAACTGCATAAAGTCAGGGCAATGCAAAGAGCAGAATCGAAAAGTGCAGTTCTCTTTCCCATCATGTAACATTGCTTGTTTGAGGGACACAACAACTAAAAAGGGCTAGTGATGGGGAAAAAAAAAACTTTTCCAATGGTTCAGATCCCTGTATTAACCTGTCTAAGGGACATGATGGCTCAGCGGTTAAGCTTGTCTGCTGGAAAGCTGACAGCCTGGGTTCGAGGCCCGAGCATTTCATGACTGGGTGAGTTCTCATTACTTGCTCAGCTCCTGCCCACCTAGCAGCTTGAAAGCATGCAAATATGAGTAGATAAATAGGTAGGTGGGAAGATATCAACATTCCATGTGCTTTGGCATATATTCATGCTGGCCACATGATCATGGAAAGTCTCTTTGGACAATGCTGGCTATGAAACAGAGATGAGCATCGCTCCCTAGAGTTGGGTATGATTGGAGAGGGGAACCTTTACTATTAACCTTTATCTTAATCAACGTGTGTATAGCTCACTCATTATTTACATTTAGGAATCATTTAATTGTCTTCCAGACATTTCTGTGTGTATCCTATGAAGTGAAGGTTGATGTGTGCAGTTATGTTGGCAATTCTGCTTAATTCTCGGAAAATATATGGCTGCTTTAAAAGGCTGCCAAAAAAGCTGCCCTGTTCCTACTCTCTCTCTCAGATACCCTTTTCTGTTCAAATCTGTACTTAACAGTAGATCAACTACTCCCTTCTTAATGCAGCAAATTACCAATTTTGTATTCTATTTCTCATTAAGATTACACTAAGTGAATTAATCTAGCTTGATTCATACTTAAGAGTAGACACTCATTGAATTCAATGAACTGTTGCAGCATTTGATGTATGCAGGCAGTCATTTGATTATTTCATGTTTTTCAGCATAATCAGAGAATCACAGAGCTAAGAAAAGACTAGGTTTTGCCCAGATCTAAGCATTCCAAACAGATCACTACTTAGTGTCTGCTTAGGTACAGTCTGCAAAGAGAAGCCCGCCATCTTTCTAGGTAATTGATTCTGTTGTTATACTTATTATACGGCTCATCTATCATAGAGAAACTTGAAATCTCCCTTCCTGTAATAAGAGTCTTAAATACTCTGAACTATGGAAAATAAAATAGTCAAAACCTTTTAGATATCCCTTCAGATGTTTGAAGAGTGTTGTCTCTTCTTACAGCTAAATACACCTAATTCTACAAGGAAAAAATTGTAGAAATTGGTTTTGAGGCTCTGGTCATCTTTAAAACCTTCCACTGAAACTATTTTTGCTTCTAAGAAACCTTTTGGGTCCAGAATTTGAGCTGGGCCTGACTAATGTAGAATGTAGAATGTAATGTAGAATGTATCAGAAACATTACTTTCTGCGATTTGGAAATTGAACATGTTTGGATGCAACCTAAAATGGTATTTGCCTTTTCAGAAACTACATCACCTTGCTAACTCAAATGTAGACTGTAATTGATCATAATTCTAAGATCCATTTAATCTGTACCTTTGCCAACCCAAAAGATTTTCAACCTGTTTATTCAATGTATTTTTTTTCCCCTAAGGGAGGATCTTTGTGCTTATCTCTTAAATCTGTTACTCTTGGCCCTTCTAATTACTTGATTTATTGAGATCAATTTTATTTATTTTTCTCTGTTATCATATAATAGCTATTCCATGTTTAGGTCTTTTGCAAATTTGCTAAGGATTTTATCTACTTCACTGTCTGTGTCATTAATCAAAATGCTGAAGAGTATTGGCCCAGGTCTAAAACTTGTGACATGTCACTTGATATCATAGATGCACAATATATATCTGCTCAAGGATCACACCGATCGTAGTGCAAAAATGGGAGGGGTTAGAACTTGTTCTGGAAGGAGGACATATGGCTTTAATGGATTCCATAAAGTACTATGGGTTTCTTAAATAACTGCAAGTATTACAAGACCCATTCGCTCCTTAGGGTTATTCAAAATTGACCACACACACACACACACACACACACACACACACACACACACACACTGGGATTAGAGAAATTAGCTCCAGTCCCTAGATTTTGCTCCCCTGACTTTGATGCATAGGTATTGTTCAATGATGTTCATAGCACTCTTGTAAAAAATTGCTTGATTTCTAATGTTCAGAGTATTATAAACTGATGGTGTTATGGAACAAAGTACAGAGAGCTGAAGAAGCTTCGTGGATGAGAAGCGAAATGTCTTCAAAGAAAAACAAGAAAGACCAGTTACCTCTTGAAAAAAATCACCTTTGGGACAATTATTTATTTATTTATTTATTTATTTATTTATTTATTTATTTATTTATCTATTTACTTACTTACTTACTTACTTACTTACTTACTTACTTACTTACTTATTAAAGCCAAACTAAAATAGCAATATACATAAATACAAAGTTAAAAGCCAATTAAAACAAATTAAATAGAACGGCCGTATATAATAAAACCCCAATTATGACCTGGATGACTGAGAATCTCCATGGATATTTGTTATGGAACAACTTTACCAATAAGCACCAGACCACAGTTCAGTGACAGAGCACATAGCCAATAAGATCCTCACTTAGCGTTCAATTTCTGAAGTCTCATCCCAAAAGGATCAGGTGGCAGATGATGAGAAACACTTCTGCTTGAGACTCCACAAGCCTCTAAAGGCAGGTCTGGATTTAGGGCTTATCCTGTTAACAGAACTGTCTGGAAACTGTTCCTGGAGGGTCATAATAGAGTGTGTTACCCTCTATCGATCTTCCAATCACCCTCAAAGCAACCTTCATGAGTGTTTTTCTGCTCCATTTCAAAAGTACAGTATACTTTTCCAGCATATGTTTGCTTGAACATAGTCTGTTTGGGTTAAAGCCCTTCGCTTTGCTGCAGGCTAACCTCAACAGGTCAATTATTTTTGCAAAGGAAAAACCATGTATTCAACTGGGGCAATGCTTATCAAACAGTCTGATAGGTGTTTTTTAAAAAAAATTCCCCTTACCAGCACTAAAGAAATAACATAGCAGTTAAGAAAGTAACCTGCCAGTTCAAAGCCTGAAAATCTTTTTGTGGTAGGCAGTGTTTTTCTCAGAGTTTTATTGCTTTATTGTTTCCACTCACCTGAGGCAGAAGCCCATATACAACACACACATATTTAAAGGTGTATATGTCCAGGAAGTACCAACCCCAGAAAGGAAAGTGGATGGGCTATTGTTTTCCTGGAACAAAGTGCGCAGTCCCAGAAGCAGGGCAATTGTCTAATAGAAAGACATCATAGCCTGCAGTCTGGATTGAACAAATTTGCAAACTCTTGCCATGATGTCTTAGTCTGGACAGGATTTTCCTAAACTGGTTTAGAGTCAAGTTGGCAGGGCACAAGAGAAAAGCAACTTAAACGGCGTGTGCAAATATGTCATAGAATAGACAATAATAAGTAGCCAGAATGGCGCTAGAGATATACTGTAGAGCAGATCACCCGGTTTTAACATTATTTATCTAGTTTATTTTAATTAAACTGAAAAATTTCCACTTTTATGATATTCAGGCTTTGTCAGCCTGGATTATTCTGTCTGCAACTTTGGATTCTTTGTCCATATGAGATCCGAACACCCCGAATTTCAGCAAATAAAAACACAGTTACGGCTTTTCCATTGTAAAGCTTTTTCCTTTATTCACCTGTGGGAACAATTTGACTAGAGCAGAAAGACAAAGCAGAGAGTGGTAAAAATAGACAATAAATAGCTGTTTAATATGTTAAAATAACTTGAGCAGTGAAATACTAAAGCTGTAAAGGAGCAGGACAATTTGCATTAACAGTATTTATATTGCTATTCCCTTGTGGATGGTCTTTAGTAGACGTAGATGGTCTAATATGTGTATAATTCCATTTCTAAGATAAGGAGAATTCAATATATTGGACTAGTCCAAGTACTGGGCAATTATTTTAGAAATAATTGCAAACTTTGCATGCTGCTTAAACAGGCTTATTGACTTTAAGCACGTATTTAAAAAAGATCATTACTTTGTTCAAAGTAGATTGCACTATGAAGAAACAACATAGTTACCATCAATCTATCCATCTTATTTGTCTATCTTCTGGCTCTTAAGATATAGAAATGTTGCAAGCCCTTTTTATGCAAATTTAAATTTATTCTGGTCCAACCTCCCGGTGAAACATTTGAATGCTGGGCTCAGCTTCTTAAGGCTTTATTACATCTTTAGACTAAGGTATGAGTTCTGATCATCAGTTTTCCTCCAGCAGTTTATCTCAGGATGAAATATTTGCTTCCTCCCAAGTTGTTATACCTCATCCTGAACCTCCAATTCTCCTCCTCCTCCATTCAAATTGTAACTGACTCCAAAAGTACTCCACCTCTTCATTATTTCAAACTGTCAGCTTGAAGCTTGTCACCTGTTACAAGTTCAGTTGAGGGAGTCATATTATCTGCTGAACATATACTGTAGTAGGAAAGCCAGATTTCTGGAGATCAAGATCCTTAAGGGTCAAAAAAATGGAGTAGCTTGCCTCCCAGAAGAATCTTCCTCATAAACCCACTCTTATTTTTGATAAGAAAAAAAAAAGGGGTGTGTGTGTGTGTGTTAAAATTAACCATTTTGTCATGAGGGTTTGATAACATGGTAAGCTGAGGAGATCTGGAATTTTTTTTTGCAGCCATTAGTTGCAGGTTAAGTCCTTCAGGTTTACATTTAAACTCTCAACAGTTACTTCCAAATGTTGATCAGAAAACACTAAAATATAAACAGATACGATATGTTTAATCTAAATCTGCATCCCTGTATTGCTTCTCTTTTTAAAGATTTACAGTTTTTGCATGATGTATCAGTGGACTGTTCTTCTCTTCTTCTCATCCCGATGAATATATTCATACTTTTAAAATTGACTTATTCAAGTCAAGGACAAAAGGCTAGAGTTGGCTTGTGTTGAAATGAAGATATTTTAGGTGGCCCAGTGAATCCTTAGCTAAAGCATGGAAACAATACAAAGGAAAGGAATGCATCTTTGACAGTCTACCAAAGCCATGTCTCTTCCTCACAAAACTATGGATTTTCATTGCTTACAGCTATAGAAATCAACCAACAAATGGTGTTATTGGTTCCCATTGTGTGCAGGAACAGTTAGAAAACCATGAACACAGAACAAAACCCATAATTACCACAACAATGGGCTTCTAGTGTCCCCATTGTGCTAGACTCTGAGCTTTCACACTGGGACTGCAGAGCCACAACTGTGTCCACAAGTGAACTGCACAACAACATTTCTTCAAGCTCAAAGGACCACCATATAAAAATAGGTCAAATTATGGTTGTTTTCTATGAAAGATAATTAAATAAATTAGAATTAAACACTTATATTATTGATGGAAATCCTTCTGTAATTCTCTGTCTCATCCCAGCTTGACTCCATTACTGGTTTAATGTCTATTATTCCCACTGAAATGAACTCCACAAAAAATTCAGGAACAGGAAAGGTATACGCTTACTTTTCAAGAAAGAACTAGGATGGATGCCCTGCCACCCGTTTTTCTTTCAAAAGTAAGGTTTGCCTTCAACCCTGTGGTAGAATTTCAAAACTGATGGAATCTTTGTTTCTCGGGAGTTTCTCAAAATATAATATGCAATTAATACCTATAGTTCCAAACCCTATGTGTGTTTTTGTGTTTGTGTGTAGTGTATGTATGCAGTATATAGAGTGTGTATATACAGTGTACACACAGAGAGAGAGTTAAGCGATACTACAGTAGGATCCATGGTGTTATTAGAAAGGAATAGTGCTGGAGTTTAAAAAGCAGAAATAAATCTATTCGTTATATGACATAAATTAAAGCAAGCTGTCAAAATGCAAGCACACCATCACATCTTTACAAAATCACAATTTATTAAACCAAAGGAGAATTACCTAAGAGATCCAAGTTAAGAAATATTGTTGAAATGCTGAGAAATTGTGTTTGTATGCATCTAACTCAGTGTGTTCACATGCCTATTGCTAGCCTTAGAATCTCCTCCATCACTAAGATCTGCTATAAACATACAAGAATAACCCTCAATAAATCATGATAATTTATATCACTGCTAATTCTGGGGAAGCAGCAGCAGGGGTTATTCTTGAGTCACACTTCATATTACCCAATCTATAATTATTTTCATTAAAATCTAAAATGGCTTACAGCAAATTTAATTCTAAACACACAGCCTTGCACATTGAGCAGCGCACACAACAGAGCCAGAAGTGTGTTTGAAGTAACTAAAGTCAAGTGCAAAATAACAAGCAACCTTTTGATTTATACTTTTTAATTATACATCTTTGTAGACATACAATCAAAGCACTTCTGATATCCCCTTTTTAAGCCTAACATCCAACTGGCTCTTTCAGTTGCCGCTCAGTTGATTAAAAGTCAGTGTCAACTCATGGAAATGCCGTCAGGTGCTTATAAATACTGCCTCTTTCATAGTTTGAGCATGTCAAGAGGACACACTTTGTTTCAGAAGGAGAAAGAAAGTGCTTCAGTCGTTCGTGGGAAGGGGAGAGCACAGCGATGATAAAGAGTCTCTAAGAGCTCTTGAGAGATTCTTATAATCCACCAGCTCACCTTACTGCTCTCTGATGCCTTTCCTCTTAGAATTTCAAATAATTTTGACAAACATTTAATTAAAGTTGAACTGTTTTGACACGTAAGGTACATAGCACGCCTATTAATTAACACCGAGCCCAGCCTCTTTGTAAACTTTGTAGAAATCAATAGCAATTTTTTTTCCTCATGAGCAGAGAGAGAGAGCTTCAGATCAGAAGCTAACAGTGAGCTGCCAACAGCTGTTATTCAAAAGCTGCTTTATATCACAACACACACTCTGGAGTTAGCTAACATTTACACCCTCATTCTCCCATTCTCAAGAATCAAAGGAACACTGCATTTAAAGCAGAAAGTGACAAACTTCTAGCTATGGAGCGGAGCCATGGTGGGAGGTTCAGAGAGAAGGTAAGCATAGGATTTTTCTGCAGACCATACAAGGTTGTCAACTACTGACATAAAGAATGGAGTCACCTTGCTCTGACAGATAGATGAATGAGGTGACAGGGAGCTTTCAAGTATTTCTACTTTTTGCCTCAGATCAGCACAAAGGAATCAGGGAATGAATGAATTCTCAAATTCTCCTTGTTGCATAGTCCCTAGCTTGCCACAATGAGATTTTTCTAGACACCACAGTTTTACCACTGGATCGCCAAAGCTATATTTCTAAGGAACTTTTCCCCAAGGGTCAGTGTATGAAAATATAAAGACAGTTGGTGCAGAAAAGGTAAAGACAAGAGAAGTTATTTGCTCCTGGGGATTAAGAATTCCACCCAGTCATTTGAAAATGTCACTGGGATGTTTGGGCAATGTGGTTGGGATTCTTGTTTTACAAAAGGAATTTCAGAGTGCAAATGAGATTCCCCTCCTCCCTCAAGGACTAAGTTGGTTAACCTGCTGTGTGAAATAACTTTCCAGTATGCCCTGCATCAATTTATATTAGTACTTATCTATAGAATCAGACAATATTTATAATACCGACTACCAAGAGCGTGGAAACTAAAATTTAAGATAAATAACGCAGAAGGGAGAATATGCAAAGAAAGGATATGCTTCCTTTGTTTGAGCTGCACATGCTTAAGTCTAGTTGCGATAAACTGTGGGAAATACTGAAAAGGCACATAAGGGACAAGTACATATCTAGTTGAAGAATGAAAGTGGCAAAATTTTCACTAACTATCCAAGGTAAAGACGCTGTGAACATACTTTTATAAATATTTTAGAAGCTGTGGAAGAGGCATAGCTATAGAGGTAACGGAGGCCCAAAAGCTGTTGTCTTAATAATTTGGAAATAAGTGCTAGAAATGCATTCCAGTTTTCTTTCAAAAGGTGTACAGAGGCCTAAGAGAAGGATGGTTTGGATAACTAGAACCTATCAAGGCTGATTGGAGTGGTGAGAAAATAACTTGTTCTGAATCTTAAGCTTAAAGGGGTGGGGACCACTTGCTATTTTATTACTTTGAAATTTGCAAATTATATTGTGCTCCCTTTTCCCTTATTGCATCTTATTTTCATGCATTGTCATTTTGTTTTTAATTTTTATTGTAGCTATGAGCCTCGAAAGCTGGAAATGACATAAGAGTAGGAGTTAATTTCTCTTCCTGGCTGCCCACACCACACCTGCAAATTGCCTTGTGACCATGTGTTTCTTGTGTTCCTTTGTTTGACCCTCCAACTGTCATTTAAATGGCAAGGGGAATCAAGAGAACATTTGGCAATTATCTCCTGTCCCTGTACTCACTTGAAACTGAAATATGACATTTTGTTTTCCGTCTCTTATTTGCTCTTAGGCAAAGAAGCAAGTGTGGTGGAAGAGTGGTCAGCAGGGGTCCCAAATGGTGATTCTTTCACCTGAAACTATTAACATGACGATCGATCGTGATTTCTGCAAGGCGATGTTCGCATCACCGTCTTAAAGAAACAGTACTAGATTTCATAAACACGTCTACCTGTATAAGACTCCAGAAATACAAAGCCATGCGGAGATACAAGTGGTCCTCGAATTACAATGTTTTGTTAGTGTCTGTTCGAAGGTACAATGGCAGTGAAAAGAGTGACTTATGTTTATTTCTCACACTTATGATGGTTGCAGTCCCCATGGTCACATGATCAAAATTTGGATGCTTGGCATCTGGCATGTATTTATGACGGTTTCAGTGTCCCAGGCTCATATGGATCACCTTTTGCGACCTTCTGAACAAGCGAAGTCAATGGGGGAAGCCAGATTCACTTGACAAACATGTTACTAACTTAACGACTGCAGTGATTCACTTAATACCTGTGGCAAGAAAGGTCTTAACATAGGGCAAAACCTGTAGTCCAGGTCATAGCATTGATATCGGTTTTTACACAGATCTAAACATATTTATTTATCTTTGCAGCCCATGAAATATTTCTTTGAAACATGGCACCAGATTCATCTCAGCTGCATAGAGAAACCATTTATTTCATTTGCTATTGAGGAATCCATACATCAGCTTGCACCAAAGAGTAATACTGGATGCACAGACAACCAGGAAGAACGATTCCCTGAAACTACTTTGGATATTCTTATCATGAACACAATAGATATTGGCAACATTGTTTGATCCATGATCCAAGGGCAGAATTAATACCACATGTTCACCTCATTACACAGATATTTGATACATGTTTATATAAACAAAAAGAAAGAAAGAAAGAAAGAAAAAAAGGGGGGGGGGACACCATGCCATGATATGCTCTCTTTATCTCCAGAGCAGGTATACATCAGATGTAATATCCCAGCTTTTAAAAACAGCAGGATGAGACTCATTGATGTTATTCAATTTAAGTGGCTACAGCTTAGGATCATATGGATACAATAACAGCATTGCTCTATATTTCCTAGAATATCAAGAGAGTGAGAACCCCTGTTTTGGCAACAGACAAATTTACAAAAAAAAAAAAAGACTTCTGCTGGATGTTTCTCATCTAGTGCTGTGCTGATACACACACACACACACACACACACACACACACGCACACACACAAAGAGAGAGACTTCAAAAATTTGCTTTGTCTTTTTTTCAAAGGAGAAGAAACATCCGATAAAAGTTTCCTAGAAGAAATAGATTTGCATTTTGCTGAATTACAATATAATATCGGGAAAACTGGTATTCAAATTGTTGGCTGGCCCCACCCCTTCCTGCCCTGCCCCTTCCAGGAGTCCCTATGTGCCCCATTTTGGCTCCCAGGTACATGCAGGGAGGCCTCCTAGGCCCAAAATGGGTGTGGGGGGGTGGCGTGCTCCCCATGGCCCGTTTTTGCTCCCAAGGGGGTGCAGGAGGCCAAGTGCTGCCTATCACAGAACCCTGACCACACCCACCAAGCCATGCCTGCAGAACTGGTAGTAAAAATTTTTAAATCCCACCACTGCATATACACATACACACACACACACACAGAGAGAGATACCCACCTATACCTTTTCCAGCTTCATCTATTTTCCCAGACTTCCTGCACTTCAGATTTCTCAGGAATAATATATCCTCTCAAGACAGAGGAAGGCTGACATCCAATAAGACTTTTAGGACAGTATGAAGCTGCAGCCAGTGAGACTGCAGAGCAGTGGAAAATTGAAACACTAGCACTCTCTTCTGTTGTTGCTTGTTGTTGTTTAGTCACTAGGTTGTGTCTGATTCTTCGTGACCCCATGGACTACAGCATGCTAGACCCCGCTGTCTTCCACTGTCCCAAAGGTGGTTTTTCAGGAGGCAACTGGACTTTTTTGTTTTATCTTTGAAGATGTTTTGCTTCTCATCCAAGAAGTTTCTTCAACTCTGACTGGAATGGAAGGATTTATACTCCTTGCAGACAGCTGGTCATTTGCATCCTTTTAGAGAGTTGTTGAGACACTTGGAGGTTTATCTGTACCCTCAGGGTCACCTGAGTAGTGCAAATGGTTCCCATAGTCTGCATTTTTTCTGGAAATCCATTCATACTCCAACACCATTCAAAGGGTATTCATCCCAAAGTGCATAGCTAAAAGTCTATGGAGACTTTTTGGGACAACCATGATCTGGATGACTGAGAATCTCCATAGACACTGTCCTCCACTGCTTCCTCAAGTCTGCCAAAACTCATGTCCACTGTGTCTATGACACTATCTAACCTATTATCTGCTGTCCCTTTTGCCTTCAATCATTCTCGCCATCAGGGTCTTTTCCAATGTGTCCTCTCTTCTCATTTGGTGGCCAAAATATTTGAGCTTCAGCTTCAGGATCTGTCCTTCCAAAGAACAGGCAGGACTGATTTCTTACTCTCTTCTACATGAATACAATAAAGCCTGAAAACTGCCACCAAGTCAGTAAGAAGGAAGAAAAGTTGCTGGTTTTGTCAGTAAAACCAAACCAAACCAAACCAAATCAAACCAAACCAAACCAAACCAAACCAAACCAAACCAAACCAAACCGTGATGTCATTTTTACATTATTGTTACTTCTATTGGATTCTTTGAGGGCAAGGCTGGTCAAAATCTTCCTTGAATATTGCATTCAGTCTATTGTTCCCACAAATAGCATTTAAAAATGTATTTTGCCTTTGATTGCATTCTCAAAATACTTTCTGAATGTGAATAAACAAATAACCAACTCTAGTAGACATATCTGTGCATTTGTAGTATGAACAGTTACTCCCCAATATAATAAGATTGCTGATCTCTTGCTACTGAAGCAAAATGGGAGCTGATTATTTAACCATGTAATGCATTGCAGCTCATCTGTTTGCCCAGATCCAAAAAGCTCCTGGACAGATATCATGGGAAGCCCTGGGATTTTCTTCTGAAGTCTTTCTGAATTAACTACTAATGGGGAGCCTTCTTTGATAGCTCTGTTGTAATTAAGTGCAGCTGGATGAAAAATCAGCCACAAAGGGAACTCAAGTTTGTTTATCATTATTCCTGATTTTGGTAGCAGATGTTTTGTGAGTACCTTTGTAGCGGGCTTAATTTGTCTTCGTTTAATAGGAAGCAGGTAAACTTTGATTAATAAACTGAACAGTCAATTGCTTAGTCGTTTTCAGAGATTTCACACTATGATTACAATTTTGGGGACTTACCGAGTCAGATTCCACAGCAGGCGTTGGCATGCACTAGAGATAGATAGATAGGGACGCGGTGGCTCAGTGGCTAAGACATTGAGCTTGCCGATCGAAAGGTTGGCAGTTCAGCGGTTCGAATCCCTAGTGCCGTGTAATGGGCAGAGCTCCTTTTTTCATGTCCCAGCTTCTGCTAACCTAGCAGTTCGAAAGCACATAAAAAATGCAAGTAGAAAAATAGGGTCCACTTTTGGTGGGAAGGACTAAATTCCAAAGGCACAAATTCCTTGTGCCTTTGGAATTTAGTCATGCCGGCCACATGACCATGGAGATGTCTTCAGACAGTGCTGGCTCCTCGGCTTTGAAACAGAGATGAGCACCGTCCCCTAGAGTCAGGAACGACTAGCACGTATATGCAAGGTGAACCTTTACCTTTTTAGATAGGTGTATCTATATGTATGTAAGAAGACCCTGAGATTCTAATTGTCCTCTCAGCAAGATAGATGCAACAGAAATCATCATTTATTTTAGGATTTGGTGTTTTTATAATCTTTGGAGATAGTACTTTTTGATGTTGTTAGCTGGGGACTGTATTATTAATTTATAGTTTATCGTGCAGTCAGCCAGATATTTAGACTGGATTTGGCATTTTTATCTGCTTACTGAGTTCTTCCCAAGGACATAAGATAGGCAGATGTTGATGTTTGATGGTCTTAGAAGTATCATCGCAGGTTGTAAGCTGTTCGGAGTAAAGCTGCCTTTTGCAATTGACTAATGGTGAATTTGTCAATGCCAATGGTGTTCAAGTGGTGCTCCAGATGTTTTGGAATTGCACCCAAGGCATCTATTGCTATTGGTACTATGGTACCTTGGCTTTCTTTTGTGACAGTTGTTCTACTTCCATTTTCAGGTCTTTGTGTTTTATTATCTTTTCCAGTTCCTCCTCTTCTATTTTGCTGTCCCCAAGTGTTGCCACTTCCACTATCCAATGCTTTTTGTCTTTTTTTTTTCAACATTTGTTAAGTCCGGTATGTTATTAAACTGAGGACCATACTGGGGGAAGCCAATGACATCACCAATGAATGTAAAGTCTGGGTTTTCAGCTCCACCCTCTAATTTTCAAAGTATGTTAAGTCAATATAAAGCTTAACACATTCATTTCCTGGGAAAATCAGTACTATACTTTATTTGTTCTGTTTGGGGAATGTCCTATAGACCCTATAGAACTCTAAGCTGTAGGATAATCAGAATTTATTTCTGGGAGAGCAGAGCAGCAGAACAACAATTATCTCGAAGGTGAATATGTGGCAATGAAAAGGTTCCAAGAAAAAGGAAGTCAGCAATGCATTGTGCCCCATTACACACCAGCTTTGGCTTGTATAACAGCTGCACAAAGAGGAAAGATAGTAGTAGGGTCCCTTCCCAATATTAGACAGCCTGATGCAGCTGCTTGAGATGGCATATGCTATGACCAGGTGAACAATCATACCCACGTGAATAATTCTGTCAGTCCCACACCCATTCAACTAGCCTTCTGGTTCATCAACAGAATCAATATAAAATTCAAAAATCTAATCTTTTTCACATGGAATTGTGAGAAAGGCCATTCTGTCTTTTATCTCAGGCCGCAAGGTTTGTAGAGCAATCCTGGTGATGCTCAAAAAACATTTCTGAGAATTTTACTCACAGTTAAGATGGCAAAATTTTATGTTTTATTGGTTTTTTGGATTTTTCATGTCTCTGCATACTGCATAATTTAACAACAAATTAAATAATGCCTTTTAAAGTTGGAACATCTGTGCTTTTTCCTCTGGTACTTTTGCACACCTGCAAAATTTTGTAACCAATTTTCCGAATAAAATGTCTTTTCATATGTTAAGCCAGTCCTCCTCATATATCTGCAGAAATGTCTGCAAGAAAGCAACTTAGCTCAGAGAGCACCAAGGACCCCTCATTTTAACCCTGAGCTACAAAAAAAGCTTTTTGCTGTTGGTCATCTCTCTTTATTTTTTCTTCCTTTCCTTCAACATTTCCCAAAAATTCTCAAGAAAGCTACTGTAAGTCTTTGCATGATGTGTCCAAGGTGGGATAATTGAGCCGGGCCATTTGTAACTTGGGTGAGAACTCTGGATTGATAGCAGTCTTCAAATATATGAAAGAATATCACCCAGAAAAAAGTCCTATTCAGCAATGCAGTCTGAAATAAATTATTGGACTTAGACATGCTTGTTCAATTTCAGAAAATAACCTCTTAACGGTAAGTTTTTTTTTTTTTTTCTGTTGACACCCTTCTGTGGAGGTGTTCAACATTGTTCAATAGAGTTGAAATGCCATCTGCCAGGGATGTTTTAACTTTGATTCCAGCACTGAAGTTGGAACAGATTTGATAGCCTCAATTATCATTTCCATCTCTGTGATCCTATAAGTGCAAAGAGAATCTATTAAAATCTAGCATATATAGCACTATGCAGGTATCTCAGAGAAAGAATCTGAAGGTCCACACATGCCCCCATTTTGTGGTATTCAGCAGCCTTTTCATGCTTTAGCAGGTTGAGCTGAAATGAAAGTAATGTTCCTTGCAAGAGCTGGAGAAAAAAAAATGTGAGAGACACAAATGAGGGAAAGTGCAGAAAGGTCCACTGCCTATATATACAATACAATATTGCAATACTGATGCAGGAAGCTTAATAATTTGAGGAATCATGAAAGGATAGGGGGATGTGTCACATGGCTCACTCTGGGTCTTTGCTCACTCTGCTCTCCATTCACAGCATTTGAAAATTGGTGACCCAAATGCTTAAAACTAAAAATATCTTTAAAAAAATAGGTCTAGAAATTAAATACGATTTCTATCCAGAAATTCAGAAGTATTTAATTCCCCCACCCAGTCTAAATGCAGCAAAACATTTGCTGTCTGTTTTCAAGTATATTCTGGCATAGTTTGGATTCCTTTCAGCCAAGAGCATTGTATCTGTTTCCATATTTTTGTAGCCATACCCACTAGTAAGAACATGAATTCTCCTTCCTGTTGGCTACTGCTCAATGGGGATGACCATTAACTATTCGCTCCATCCCACTTCTCTGGCCACAGAAAATAAAACAAAAACATTGACTCTGAATTCTAGGCATGTTTGTTATGATTTGTCTAGAGTAGCTTTCACTGAGTTTGCTTTATTATTCTGTTCCTCCATGGCCATTCACCACCCCATGTACCTTTGTAGTGACATTCAATCCAGGGAGGAATATGTTAGATTTTAACCGATTCTCTTTGCACTGGTAGAATCACAGAGCTAGTTATCTGGGGTCACCACGTTGAAGAAGGACAGTCTCGTTTGTGGGGAAAACTTGCATTATTATTCATTCCTCTTCAGACAGCTCAGATTGTTGTTCCATCTTCTAAGCCTCCTGTTTCCACTTTTTTAATAATTGCTTTTGTACATTCTTCTAAATGGGTTTAATGAGTCAGAAATTGAATTAATAACTAAGTTGTACTTAAGCGTATTCGGATCATAACAGCATCATGCATTTTCATACAAATATTTTCTAATTTCAAATTTGTGTCTGATCATCTGCTGAGGAAGAGATTCATTCTTATTAGTCTATGTTTTTGCCTTGTTTGGGAGGCTTTTTCACAATGCTGTTGTGATTAATGCAAGATGTTTAGCAAATTTATAAAGTTTTGGGTTTTTTTGGAGAGTGGGGAATAAATGTAATTGAAAACTGCTTTTCCTAATCTGGTGCCCTCCATTGGCTATATATCAGAATTGATGCCCACCATACCTCAAGTACACCAGGCTGGGAAAAACTGGCCTAAGCTTTTCGTATGAATTGGAGACACCGTATTCTGTGGTTTAACATTTAGGAAGAGTGTTGAAACAAAGCAAAGCTAATAAAAGTTACTGAAACTTAATATCTTGGAAGCTGTAATGGTCATGATACTTGTGGTCCAGCAGAAGGAATACCAGGCATTCAAGAGACAGTGGAGGTGCCATCCAAATTCCTTCAAGGTAAAATTTAAAACACATTTGTGGGTTCCTTTTCAAAGGAAATATCAAAGGAGTTTGAAGAATGCAAGCAAACAAAAATTAAAGAAGACTAATAAAAATTCTTAGAGAAAGGCTGGCATGAACTTCTGTGCCCCAGGATAGTACTAGAACTTTGGCCTTTTTTGCCTTGAATATAATAAATGGGCATCTTGAAGAATGGATGGAAAAACTGAAAGAGTTAGCAGAGATGGCCAAATTAATGGTTCTAATTAAAGAATATAGGCAATCTTGTTTCTACTTGGAAACCACTTCTAGACTTTGTACTCGAGAAAGAAAAAACCCTGAAATTCTGACTTTGGGAATACCGACTAGATATGTTGCTATTATAGAAATGGCTACATACCAAGTATGTAAGAGTAAATTGTTGAGGCTGTATGTTATTATCTTTATTCTACTGCATTGAAAAAAGGTGACACGTTTATATTTCTCTTTATTCTTTTTTCCTTAGCCCACACTTCTCTTTCCCATTCTTTTCCTTCTACCATTTCCCTATTATCTTTCTTTTCATTCATAATTTATATTATTATAATATAATAATAATATGTATTATATTTGTATTTTATATTGTATTTTATAGTTTTTATGATTATTTCAATACACACACATACATATAAATGTATCTCTGTACATAGATAGATAGTCTTCTATCTATCTATCTATCTATCTATCTATCTATCTATCTATCTATCTATCTATCCACAGCTACTGTGGATATATATATACATATATAACAAATGACATATCTACAAAGTGGAAGGAAGTTAACAAACTTGGTAGTACGGTGGACTAAAACACTGTTATTAACATCTGCTGCTTGCAATTACTGCAAGTTCAAATCTCACCAGGCTCAAGGTCGAC
>JANHZT010008568.1:170562-181927 GCA_032468215.1 Stegonotus admiraltiensis | reverse complement strand
GAAAGGGGGTGGGGGATAATGGGGGGGAAAACTTTGTTTTGTAAAACTTTTCAATAAAAAAAAATCTAGTGCTTGGCTTTCCATGTTCCAAATTCACATGGAGTATTTTCTTTCTGGCATTAAAACTAATTGCAGACTCCATTTAAAAATTGGTACATTCTTCCCTTCACCCAAAATGCTTTCAGAAATGTCAAACTGGACATCTTGACAGCATCAACAATTCATCTTCAAAAGGAAAAGGACAAAGGTGACAAAAAAGAGAGAAGTTTTTGAACGATTTTTGAACGATTGTTCTCGTTCTGAGACTGTGTTTTGGCTACAACCAGAATTTTTTTTTCTCATAGCATTTTCCCACAATTATTACTTCTCCTTTTTTCCTAGAATTTTCCTCAAAGTGCATAGTCTGCTTTTTCTTTTCTTTTCTTTTCTTTTCTTTTCTTTTCTTTTCTTTTCTTTTCTTGTTCAGCTGTAACAGGAATTGATCAACTGACTTGTCACCTCTTGTCAATCTTTGAAGTTCTCTTGGCAATGTTTTTCACAAGTGGTTTGACATGGTCTCCTTCCTCGGGCTGAGAAACAGTGACTGACTCAAAGTCACTCAGCTGGCTTTCATGCCTAAGGTGGGACTAGAACTCACAGTCTCCTGGTGATGAGCCAAAGTCACCCAGCTGCCTGTCATGAACTGTCATAAGAACTCACAATCTCCTGCTGTTTATATATAATGTTTCTGTTTGTTTTATAAAACCATACTGCCCATAATTGTAAAATCAGGCTATAAAAGGAGGAGTCCCAAGACTAATTGGCCCTACACTTTCATGGTAAGAATGATTTACCAGAAAATATAATATCAATATTGTCCATTGCAGGACATGACTGAAGAAAGTTTTAAATGTACACAGACTTGGCCAGTTTCTAAAATGGCCAGCTGCGAGGCTGTATATTTAAAAAAAATCACTGCTGTAGAGATATACAAATTAATAAAGCCTGCAATATTATGGATTATTTGCAAAGGTTACAGCTGTTTTTGGAATATGTCCCCTGGATGGCGTCAACCGCAAATAATATGCTTAGCAGTTTGCCACTTTTGGAAAAAGCAAACTCAGATGTAAAAATGGCTGCCAAGTGCCCAGAAATAAATTTGCAGATATGGTATGTCAGGAATAGCTAAATGACATACTCAGATTAAAAGAAAAAATATTGTTGCATCAGGCAGAGGCATTTGCTGACAAAAGAACTGATCTGGAAAAAGGGGCACGGGAGAAATTTGCATTAAATTGTAAACAGGACTATCAAAGTCAAACACTGATGTTGCTCAAAGCAACTATGAATCCATTTTTAAACTTATCCATATGTGTATCTCTTGTAACTTTTTAATTACAGTATCTGAAAATGGGGCAGCTGTGCCAAATGAAAGACATTCAAGAGGACCTTACTTATTCATTGTAAGTTCTATGTTGCTAGACTTGAATGAGTCCTGGTGGTGTTCAACATACAAAAGTCATAAAGCCATCCTCAGAAAATATATAAATTCAAAATAAAGTATGATTAGTGCAAATCAGCAAACCGAGAGGTGTGCCTTTTGATATGTCATTCGTACTAATCAAATTCACACAGATAAACTCAAAAATCAATGTGATTTTCTCCCAACATGGAATAGGCTGGCACTTAGTCTGCTTACATCAAATCAAATTTTCTAAATGCCGTGCCAGAAGTTAGAGAGAAACAAACAAACAAATCAAAAAGAAATGCATCAAAATGAGACATGCACACCGGAAGGGCGTGGCCAAGGTCCACAGCAAAACGACACTTTCTTCGGGGGCTCCTGAAGGATCATCAATATTGCAGCCATCTGGGGGTCTTTTTTGGCCAAAGCTGTCCTGTAGGGACAGTGAATGAGAGAGGCACAGACTGGCAAACAAAGGGAAGTCGCAAAATCCCTGGCTGGTCAGAAGAAGCCTCTCAACCAGATGGCTGAGAAAGCAGCCATTAAGAGCTGCTACAAAGCTGGGGCATCCATAGCAGAAGCATAGAAGTAAAGGGAAGCGTGGATCGTCTGGGCGAGATGCCGGCTTTTCTTAAAAATGCAAGATTCTTTTCATAACCTGGATATAGCTAAAAGAGGAGAAAGTGGCAAAAGGAGAGGAGAGGGAGTGGATGTGTACAGCAGTGAAGAAAGTGGGTGAGCCCAAATGAAAGAAGAGAAAATTAAATGAATTAGCAGAATTGATTTGGACAATAAGAGAATAAGAGCAGAAAGCCTGATTGAGTATTTTTTACACTTTTTTAATCTTAACAAATGAAATTGAACTAAATTTAAGTGATGGAATGAATTGTTTTTAAAAGGAAAAACTTTTTCTAATCCTGGGTGAAAATAAACTGCAGTGCCACCTAGTGGCACCCCGGAAAGGATAATGAACTGAATAATAAAGTCCAATGAATAAGACAAGACAAGAATGACCTTGATAATGCTTGCTGAACTGATTAGAAATTGTTTGGTCTAATAGACTAAGGTACACTGAGAGCCTTGTTTTTAAATTCAAGCTGGAACAGTATACCTTTTGAAGTTTGCAAAAGAAGTAACAGGAAAAATTATTGACAAGTCCCATTCAGTTTAGCTTTTGGGATATTTTTTTTCCTTTACTTGTGGATAACAGAGTGGAGATTCTACTTGTTAATTTTTAGTTCCTTTTTCTTTCTTCTTCAGTTGCTTTTTTTGGTGTGTTTAACAAATGGTTGGATTGTGTTTTTCTTTTTTTCTTCTTTTTATTTTTGTCTGTGCTTTTTTTTTGTACACAGACATTCCTTTTTTACTTTTCTTTTTTTTTCTGGCTTGTTAGCTTTTTGGTCTAGTTAATTCCTCACCAAAGAAAATTTGGATTAAGATTAGAAAAACCTGAAGATTAAGATCTTGAACATTTGGTTTGGATTGTAATTCTCTACTTTTGTATTGTTTTGTTTTTTGTTATCTCTCTTTTTTATTTTTTTATTTTTGGTTGGTTGGCTTATTTTTGTATTTTTACTTTTTTTTAATTCACCTAATGGGGTGGATTAAATATTTGGATTATAAATTCTATTTGGATTATAACCTGGTGGATTATAATATCAAGGCACTGAAAGATGAAGAAAACAACAACACATCTGCCTTTAACAGCCTCAGCAACAACTTCTAGCCCTGCAGCTCAGAGAACATTGGACACTATGACTATGCAACTGGAATTAAAAATATGATACAGGCATTTCATGAGGACTTCAAAAAAGAATAGGCAAATTAGATGAGAGAATGGAAAAAGTAGAAGGGGAATTAAAAGATGTCAAGGGAATAATTGAAAAAAAATGAACAAAGAATACAAAAGGTGGAAGAAAAAGTAAAATCAACAGAAAAAAGAGCAGGCGAGCTGGATGACAGACTTACAATAACTAATAAAAACCAGGAAAAGACAATTATTTCTTCAGAAATGGATCATGTAGATCTAAGATTTGAAAGCATAGAAGAAGAGAAAGGGGAAAATTTAGCTGAAATAATGGCAGAGTTAATGGTAGAAGCAATGGAGGAAACTAAAGAAAAGATATTGAGTGAGATTTTTAGAGTACATACTAGATATGCAATGAGAAATAAATTACCTAGGGAAGTGCATGTAAGATTCACCAATAAAGCAATAAAAACAGAGATATTATAGAAACAACCCAATAAAATATAAAGGCAGAGAGATAGTGGTGTTGAAACAAATACCTAGACGAGTTAGAGATCTGAGAAAAGAGTACCAGTTCTTGACAAAATGTTTAATTAAAAAAGGAGTGAGCTTTAGGTGGTTAATACTGGAAGGAATATTGGTGAATTGGCAGGAGCAAAAACACAGATTAAACTCACTAGAGAAGGCAGAAGTATTTTATGATCAATATTTGGGACTACAAGAAGAGGAGAGATTGAGAGAGGAATAAGAGATTAGATACCAGGAAGAAACAGTAAAAGAAAAAGATCAAATAAGAGACACAGCAAAGGAACAAGAAGAAAGAGCAATAAGAGAAGGGGCAAAGCTAAAAGAGGTTAAAGAACAAAGAGAGACAAGAACAACAAGATCAGGAAAGATTATTAATAAGTAAACTATGGAGGATGAAATAAAAGCAATGTAGATAAACATAAATGGAATAAATTCGGCAATAAAAAGGAAAAGAAATAATAAATTGGAAAAATTAAAAATGGACATAATATGTTTACAAGAAGTTCATATTAGAAAACAACATAAAAACTTTTGGAATACCAAAAATTGGGAGAAGTATTTACTGCACTGGCACATCAAAGTAAAAGAGGTGTAGTACTAAACATTAAAAAGACACTAGTAACTAAACAAATATTTGCTGATGAAGAAGGGAGGATTCTTATGGTGGAAGTAACAATGAACTATAAACAAATACTCTTAGTGGCGATATACACCCCAAATGACAATCAAGAAGATTTTTATGTAAAATTACACAGAAAAATAATTGAAGTCAAGTATGAAAATATTTGCATGATGGATGATTTTAATGCAATAACAGAAGTTGAATTGGACTGTAAAACCACAAAGATAAATAAGAAGCCCAGAAAAACTCTTCCAAAAGTCTTTTTTACAATGGTGGAGGAATTAAATATCCAAGATGTTTGGAGAAGAAGATATCCGAAAGAAAAACAATACACTTTTTATTCAAATAGGCATATGTCATGGTCTAGAAGAGATATGATGTAGATATCAACTGATTTATTAGTTAATATACAAGATATAAACATTTAAGCAAACACATGGGCAGATCATAATCTGATCACAATTATATGGAAGGGACAAAAAAGAGATCAGGATGGACATTAAATCAAACAATATTAAATGAAAAAGAGTTTCAACAATTTATGGAGAAAGAATTGACTTTCTTTTTCAGAGAAAATAAAAAGGAAGATATCTCACTACAAAATGTGTGAGATATAGTGAAAGCATATATTCGAGGATTGGCAATGACTTATTTGGGAAAAAGGAATAAAAAGAAAAAACAAACTCAAAAAAATTGGAAGAGGAGTATAAGAAATTAGAAATGGAACTACAGTAAGATACACAAAATAAGAGGATTAAAAATCAAATGGATCTTAAAAACGTGAACTGAATCTAATTGAAAAAGAGGATTTGGCGTTCAAAATAAAAACTTCTAAGCAATTTTTTTTGAAAATGCAAACAAGCCAGGAAGATGGTTGGCATACAAAATGAAAAAGGAGAGACAAAAAAGGATTAATCAATCAACTAACGGATGAGGAGGGAACTGTATGCTATTGAAATGAAGAAAATAAGAAAATAGTACAGGATTATTATGAGAAACTCTATAAACAAGAGACAATATCAGAAGAAAGGATAAAACAATACCTAGAAAAATCTGAATTACCCAAAATACCAGAAGATTATAAAAAGGCATTAGAGGAAAGAATAATGATGATGGAACTAAGAGAGGGGATTAAAAAACAAAAGAATGGCAAAATGCTAGGCCCAGATGGATTGCCAGCAGAGCTATACAAAACATTACAAGATGTAATAAGCAACACAATGCTGGAAGTATTTAATGAATTCCTGATAGAAGCAAAGATACCAAATTCATGGTATCTTACTCATATATCAAAAGAAGATACAGACCTGCAACAAATAAAGAACTATAGACTGATTTCCCTGTTAAATGTGGATTATAAGATATTTGCATCAATAATGACAGATAGATTAAAGAGATTGTTAAATGAATTTATACACATGGACCAAAATGGTTCCCTACCCAAGAGTCAGATTAGAGACAATATGAGAATAATTCTGAATACTTTGGAATATTATGAAGCACATCCAGAAAAACAAATGGTGTTGATGTTTCTTGATGCATCTTGATTCTTGTTGAATGCCTTGATCGAAAGCGTTCAACAATGTGAATTGGCAATTTATGATAAAACAACTATAGACTATGGATTTTGGGGGGAGATTTATAAATATGATTAAAACAATTTATTATAAACAATCAGCAAAAGTGATGGTAAATGGAGATATGACTGAGAAGGTTAATATTATGAAAGGCACAAGACAGGGTTTTCCTCTATCACCATTATTATTTGTGTTGACATTAGAGGTATTAAATAGAAATATAAGACAAAATGAAGCAATAAAAATGAAGAATTAAAAAAGAAGAAAATATAAACTACAGGCATTTGCAGATGATTTAGTCTTTATTTTAGAAGAGCCGCAAGCAGTTGGGCCGAAATTACTAGAACAAATAGAAGAATATGGAGAAGTGCAGGGTTGAAAATCAATAAAGAAAAAATGAAAATATTGGTGAAAAATATCACAGAGAAACAGAAAAAGGAGTTAATGGAGAAATTGGATATTCAGATTACTAAAAAAGTAAGATACTTTTTCAGTATCTTACTGAAATCAGGAATTGAGCTAACAGTAAGATGTATCACGATTAAGGAGGATAATTACTATAAATTGAAAAGACAAATTGAGACAGATTTGGAGAGATGGAAGAATCTACAATTATCAATAATGGGAAGAATAGCAACAATTAAGATGAATATATTACCAAGATTGTTGTTTTTATTTCAAACAATACTGATAAAAATAGAAAAAAAGTATTTTGAAAATCTTAATAAAATAATAATGAAATTTATATCGCAATTGAAAAAAGCAAGAATTAATATAAAAATGTTACAATACACAAGACTCAGAGGACAGTTTGGACTACCAAATTGAGAATTATATTATCAGGCAGCAACATTATCATGGATGAAAGAATGGATTGAATTAAGAAACACAAAGTTATTGACATTGGAGGGTCATGATCTGCAACTGGGTTGGCATGCTTTTTTATGGTATGGAAATAATAAGATACAAAGTTATTTTCAAAGTTATTTTCAAAGTAAGAAGTGCTTTATTGTCAGCATGGGAGAAAGAGAAAAACATTATTTGAAAATACCAATATGATTTTCAACAATGGAAGCATTAGTACATCCAAATATTATTAACATGGGAAATATTATTAGATATAAATATATTTTATCAGAAAAGGGGGAATTGAAAATGAAACAAGAATTCAAAGAACAAGGGATTGATATGGAGTGGTACACACAATTGCAAATATAATAGAGATATGAAAAAGATGCAAAGTTATACATTTTTTATTTGGAGATGACAGAATTGGATGAGATACTCATAGGGACAGATGAGAGAATGGTTAAAAAATGTATAGTTACTTTCTATTAAATTAGAAGAAGAACAAGTAAAAGAAAGAATGATAGCATGGGCTTTTTTGCCCATGCTATCATTGGATACACAATAGAATTAAATAAGTGGGAGCAACTATGGGAAAGAAATTATAAGTTAACAATGGTAACAGCATACAAAAAGAATTTGTATAAAATGTTTTATAGATGGCATATGTCACCGGAAAGATTGGCAAAAATGTTTAATGCTAAATCAACTAAGTGTTGGAAATATCACCAGACACTGGGATCGTATTACCATATGTGATGGACATGTGCAGAACCAAGAAATTATTGGGCAAAAATTTGGATTTGGTTAGAGAAAATAACTCAGCAACATATTGATTTAAAACCAGAGCTGTTTCTGTTGGGTATTTTACCTGAGAAAATTAGTAAAGAAAATGTATATTTGATTATTCATGTAATAACTGCAGCGAGCATTGTATTTGCACAAAGTTGGAAAGCAGAAAAAATCCCTACAGAGGGAGAGGTAATTAAGAAAATATTAGAATGTGCAGAAATGAATAGATTAACATTACCAATTAAAGGGAAGGAAGAATTGGAATATTACAACATATGGGGGCAATTTTATTATTGGATAGAAAATGAATATGGACAAAAAGCGCTGCAAAATTAAATAAACCCAGAAGAAAAATGTTTTAACAGGAGATATATTAAATTGAAATGTAAAAGCAAAGAAATATAAATATGATGACACAAAATTTGTACCCAGATGACATACTGAATGATAAATGATGTAATGTTTATTTTAAAAAAAATAAAAAACTTTTTATAAAAAAAAAGAGACCCTCCCAAAATTATCCAGAGATGATAAATATATGCAGGAAAAGAAAAGAAAAACAACAACAATCCCCTCAGTTTCTAATAATCTTGTTTGTATCATGCTAGTTGCAATGAAAACTTACAGTTCTTGATTTATCCCTGGTATAACATGTCCTTGGGCGGGTTTAGAGCAGTGACCTCAATAAATAAATAGTGAATCATCTGGTTTTTTTCTAGGATATTTTTGGCCAATATGATGGAGGCCTCTTTAAAAATACTACATGAAAACCCTGGTGCAAGCCAAAATCAATTCCCCATGGATGTATCCTTGCCTCAGAAGATGCTGGCCAGATTAAAAGCAGAGGCAGAAATACTAACAGGCAATTAGAGTCCTAGAAAGCTGTTCCCCACCCCCCACCCCCACATTTCATTGCATTTTTTCCTATTCCAGAGGTTTGAGCAATTGAATTTTTACTCCATGTTCTTAAATCCCTCCTTATTGAAATGCATCCTTAATTGAAGCTTTACTTTGTGAGGTAAGAATTAGAAATAAGCTGTTACACACATCAAAATAGGAATAGTTATTTGTTACTTAGGGGTATGTGTTTCTTTGCATGCATTGTAATGTTTGTGGTCATGCATAGGCAATCACGCATTTTGAGAAGTTAAATAGGCATGTAATTGTTTACATTTTCTACTTCCTAAAACACCTTAACAAGAGGCATTCATTTACATTTGACATAAGAAACCTGAGGAAGAACATTTTCAAGGCAAGAGTTGTTTTTGCCGGTGTTATGAAATCTTTGCTTTAAAAATATTACTCTTTACAACACTTTTTAATCCATCTCATAAAGGCTCATGGAAGTTTTGTATCACTAGGTTTTTCTGCCTCATCTGACAACTTCTGATTTCCTTGACCATCGGTTATTACAGTCTTTCTGTGGTGGTGCAGAGAATATAAGTCACCATTAATTAGACTAAGTATCTAATTTAGAAGAGGGTCCAAGTGCTTGATTCAGAAAGAGTTTTTTGGATTGACAAAGTCTCCAAATTCTAGAAATTTCCTGACAGTAACAACAATTAATCACTGGGACAGCTTGCCTCCAGAAGTTGTAGGTGCTTCGTCACCGGAGGTTTTCAAGAGATTGGACAACCATTTGTCTGAAATGGTACAGGGCCTCCTGCTTGACCGGGGGTTGGACTAGAAGACCTCGAAGGTCCCTCCTAGCTCTTTTTTTTTTCTGATTCTTGAATTCATCAAGATCAGTTTAAGTGCATCAGAACAATCTGGAAAATTTGGATTGCACAAATGCACAAAATACGTTCAATTATTCTAATAATATTTGATTTTGAATCAATGATTTCAATCAATTGAATGTGTGCATCCATTATTCAAACTGGTTGCTTGAAAGCAAAAGGATTTGAGTTTTCCGAATCTATTCAATGATCTAGATTGAAATAACAGTTCAAATCAGATTGGGGTGTGATTCACGCAACGTTCATGCAACTGGTTTATACAGTACATAGTTTTTTTCTCTGTGTCACCATGTGTGTGTCATTCCATTCTTTTCATTTTTGGATAGCATCAAAAATTTCTCAATAGTTTGCATTGTAAAGACAAATAAAACATTTCCAGATACTTGCAACAAAATGCTGTCTCATAAATCCTATAAAATATGTTATCAAATAGAAAAATTTGATAACATGTTTTATCAAATGGTAAATTTGATGTCCATATACCACCACAACTCATTACATGTTGCTTAATTTTCTGATGTATGCCTAGACATTTTCACACAAATAACACTCATAATCTTTGCTAGACTTGTGGTTTAGAAATTAATGCCACAGTTAAGACTTCCATTAAATATTAACTGATAAATTTTGGTGCTCTCTGAGCTTGTCTGCTTTCTTGCAGATGTTACATCTGCTTTCTTGCAGATGTTGCCCAACTAGGTAACCTCATCAGTGTTTAGAAAGGAGTGGGGTGTGCTCTCTATTGATATACTAATGGTTTGCTTTGCCCATGTTGGTGGGAATATTCTTGGTGGTGTCTTGATTAGGAACTTAACTTGATTGGGAAATTAATGGTTTCGTCTTCTGATATGCAACAGAAGGAGGGATTACTTAAGGAAGATCCAACCCCAGCCCCCAAACCCCACTTCTATACTGAGAAGGAGAGTTTTTGCTTTCTTCTCAAGGATAACTGACGATTTGAAGTTATCATGCAAGGTTAACTGATTTTCCCTTTTCCTTTCTTTTTTGTGTGAAACAACACTGCAACATCAAAGGTCAACATCTTTATTATAACCAGAAACAAAATCACATGAACATGGTGATTTCATGACTACCACATAATTCTAAAAAAGGCAAGATTGCTACATTTGCTGGTTTCCAGAAATGGGCCCTGGCTATTAAATGTCAGCTACTCTAAAAGGGCATGAACCTACCAAGGTATAATTGCTTCCTAGATCAACGAAGATTGTATCCCAGTTTACAATTAGATGGATTGCTTGTCGCTGAGATGTCAAGAGGCAGCTCCATAAACTGGGGAATACAGGTAATCCTCAACCTATGACCACGGTTGAGTCCAAAAGGTATGTTGCTAAGTGAGACATTTGTTCAGTGAATTTTGCCCTACTTTATGACCTTTCTTGGCACCGTTGTTAAGTGAATCGATGTAGTTGTTATGTTAGTAACCCGGCTGTTAAGTGAATCCAGTTTCCCCATTGACTTTGCCTGTCAGACAGTCGCAAAAGGGGATGTGGACAATGTGACTGTAAGAAATACGAGCCAGTTGCCAAGCACCTGAATTTTGATCATGTGACCAAGGGGAGGTTGCAATGGTTGTAAGTGTGAAAATGATCATAAGTCACTTTTTTCGTGCCGTTGTAATGTTGAATAGTCACTGAACTGTTGTAAGTTGAGAACTACCTGTATTCACAGAAAAGATACTGACATCTTGGTTTTTAGCAATTGAGGGGTTCCAAGGCAGTGGTGGGTTCCAAATTTTTTTACTACCGGTTCTGTGGGTGTAGCTTATTTGGTGGTCATGGCTTGGTGGTCATGTGACTGTGTGGGCATGGCTTGGTGGTCACGTAACTGTGAGCGTGGTTTGATGGTCATATGACTGGGTGGGCATGACTTGGTGGTCATGTGACTGGGTGGGCGTGGCCAGCTTGACATCACTCACATCAAGGGTTAGGGTTAGGGTGCCTGGCCTCTCCTTGCCTCAAACGCCTCGAGATATAATTTCCCTGTCTATTTATTTACTACTACTGAACATCCAAAATATACTATTTAATCCTATGTACATATGCCATATGT
>JANHZT010008568.1:131212-141239 GCA_032468215.1 Stegonotus admiraltiensis | reverse complement strand
GGTGTGGTGCAAGAGGCTTTTCAGGCACAAAATGGGGTGTGGGGGGCCTTCTGCTGTGCCTTTGCACCTCATTTCAGGCCTGAAAAGCCTTCTGTACCAACCTGGAAACCAAAACGGGGTGCAGGGGGGCACATGTGCAGGGGGGGTGCATGCACAGGGGATGCACGTGCATGAATGGGGCAGGGCGCATGTGTGAGGGGCACTGGCATTGCATTTTGGGGATTCAGGTATGCACGCATGCATTCATGTGCATGCGCACATGCTTTGGGCACTCAGTACCAAAAAGATTAACCATCACTGCTGTACACCAACCAATTTGATGAGGAAGGAACTGCTAAAATAGTTTTCAAGTATGTCTACCTTCTTACTTTAACTTACATTCCAGTTAGAAGCCAAATATAAATAACTTCTAAGTACGGTGTGCATCGACTTCCAAACACAGCATGTGACTGAAAAACAAAAAAAAAGGTGCTCACATTGTTTTAGTAACCAGAAGTATACCACCCGAGCATGGGATTGAATAATTTATTCAGATTGAAGGTAGCCAGTCTGATGCTGTCCAATTGATGCAATGCTTTGTTCCAAGCATCCAGTCTGCAGGGATGATTCGGTCCTTAAAGCGCTCTGAAGGAAATCTTGAAACTGAATATTCATACAGCCTTCACATTAACCCAGCTGACACCAAGCCACGTGTTTGTGAAGACGGAACATAATTGCATCCTGTAAATACAATGAAACATGGCAAAGATTTGACCCAACACACGCAAGACTTCTTGTACTTGCCACGTCTTACACAGCTAAAATGCAAATGCGATGGTGCTTGCAGCCACCAAACAGGGGATCCAGAAATAAAATTGGGTCATTTTCTTCAGCTATTCTTTTTCTGCAAACTGGGCTGCCTAGTGCAGCAAAGGGATTTTGGATTAAAGGCAGTGGAATAGTGTAGGAAGTATTTGCATTTTAAGGAAAAGAATAATACACCTCGTGTAGTTTGACTGTGCAAAGAGAAGGAAAATACTGAAGCTGCCGAATGCAAGGTCATTCGGAAACGTTACAAGCCAAGCCAAGATAAATCATTCCAAATTGATTTCATTAAGACCCCTGATTGTATCATAGAAAACAGCCACCCTGCATGTGTTTAAATCACCTCCAAATGAAATAATGAGAAATAATCTTTGCTGTGCCCATAAAGAGACCACAGCAGACTGCAAGAAAACTGGTCTGCCTTTGTTCAGGCACTTTCCTTTATGAGTCCTAAGGAGGATCCAATCTAGCTAATTTGATGGTTTGCAATTCTGCAGTGTTACAGCCCCTCTAACTGGTAATAGCCAGCAATCAAATCTCAGCTACTAATGAGCCAGACTTCTGGAGTTGCTAGCAAAGGAAGGAGACTCCCAAACTGTTGTGCATATATAAAAACGCACATTCACACTACTGAGATGTTAGAAGGACAAATACATTATGTTCACTTGTATGTTGTTAGAATACAAAGAAATGACAATGGTTACAGCGTTTGAAAACATTTGTGTCCGGCACTGGAACAGCAGGATGCTTTTAGTAGAAACCCAAAGTTTAATTAAAAATAAAAGGAGGGTTTTGATTTAAAGACCTTGCAAATTTGTGGTTGCATGTTTGCATATTTATTCATGTATTTAATGTCTATAGCAGATGTGTCCAACCTTGGCAACTTTAAGACTTGTGGACTTCAACTCCCAGAATTCTCCAGCCACTAATGTTGGCTGAGGATTTCTGGGAGTTGAAGTCCATAGGTCTTATAGTTGTCAAGGTTGGACATTTGTGTAATCCATTCAAAAAGACTGGGCCAGGCAGAGACTCCAGATAAGCAACAAACAAAAGGTTGACCAGATTAGCTCAGAGAAACACCTAGGATTTGCATTTCCTCTTTTGCCTATAGAGCCAGCTATGACCCCTACATAACCCTTACATGACCCCCATAGGAATCTGACAACAGCCAATAGAGGACATGTTCTTTCACAGGAACAGGAGACTCAAATACAAAGCCCAAAGAAGGTATAAAAACCTACCCACTCTCAATTCCACTTTGTCAGCTGCCCAGAATCACATCTGATTCTGCTTCATCCATAAACCTTGCTTTTCAGTCAGCCTCCATGTTGTTTCCAGCATTTTTCTCCCAGCTTGGAACTGAACCAGATGGATATTTCTTCTAACAATATGAGTCAAAAAACATTTTTGATGTAATGTAAGAAATTGTGAAGTATCTAACAGACCCAGCTATACTATAGGAGGAAGTATGATAGTTATAGAAAGACACAGGGCCAGTCATTCAGAGAAGTGACTTGGATTCACTTGACCTTAATTACATCAGATATAAGCTTCACTGGAGAACTGTTCTGTGCCCCAAGATTCTGATACGATGTCCTACAAGCAATAAATATTTTTTAAAAAGTCCAAATGATTTTGTTTCTTAAGCATTCTTATTAGAAAGGGCTTAGCAGAAATCTAATAAGGTCCATCTCTCTGGATTCCAATCGGTCCAAACTCTGCTCTAGGACCTGATGTATTTTATGGACGGCCAAAATCACTTTTGAGTTTGCTGTGTGATTTGGATCTGAAAAACATGGAAGGAACTGTCCATCCAATATTCAAATCAACCCAGAAGTACTTGACTAAATTGAAGCTGCTGAACTGATTTGGTTAGTCACTTCAAAGGGGAGTGGATTGGAAGACCTCCAAGGTCCCATCCAACTCTGTTATTCTGTCATTCTGTAAAAGGTGATTTCCCCTTCAGAAGGAATCATCCCCTAGCCCTTAAATGCAATGATGATGGTCAAATCATCATTTTATGTTTTTATTTTAGCTGTTCATCGCCCTGAGTTCCAGTTGGGAGAAGGGTGGTATAGAAATTTAAATATTAAATTAAATTAAATATTAAATTAAAGCAGGGAAGCTTAAAGCCTCCCATTGGAAATGATAACACAGAATTGGTAGTGTTTAGGCACCCAGTGTCACATGGCTGAAATGAGCAACCATCAAATAATTATGATGTGGCACATCTTGTTCAAAGGGTTGGGTTCGATAATCAGCCAAATCCCTTTCCAGGCTATTCCATTCCGTCTTCTTCTTTCGCAGTGTCCTGATGATATCCAGTTCTCATTAGTCTCTTTTGAATTATTCACAATTGTGCCTTAAACCACTAATGCATCTTCATATAAAATGATAATGTTTCCTTTGAGCTGAACCTCAACTCCTGATGATTTTATGTACACTTCCTTGTAATTTTCCTGGCCAACACTACACATATGGTTTGATGGATTTTGGCTGATCTCAAATGGCTAATCAGGATTAGATCTGAGTTAATGCTTGGGTGGAAAATGGCAAGAAATCTCAAAGTGGACTGAGAAATCGAAAAAGGACTCTAGAAGGCTACAGAAACATTCTGTCTATAAAGAAAACTTATATGGACATTTTTGGGAGCCAGTACAGATGTTGTATCACCTCTGCTCTGCAAGCATACTCTGTTTTGTTTTATGACTGAGAGAGACAATGTTTTGGCTACCCAAATAGCAATAATAATAACACCCCATATTTAACACAGGTCAATAAAAAGAACAAAAACATCTGGATAGTGGACATGGTCAGCACCTGGAGAACAGAAGAGAAAGAACTGGAGAAGATCCCAAAATATAAAGAACTGCAGATAGGAGTTGAACAACTGTAGCAACAGAAAGCAAAGATGGAACCAATAGCAATAGGCACCTTGGGTGCAATCCCAAAACATCTGGTGCACCACTTGAATACCATTGGAATTGACAAAATCCCCATCAGTCAATTGCAAGAGGCAGTTTTATGTGGGAGAGCTTCCATTACGCGATGATAAAAGCCTCAAGCAACATCTGTCTATCCCAGGTTCTTAGGAAGGACTCGATAGGTAGATAAAAATTCTAGATTCAGTCTGAACATAAAAAAAGGTTGAAGCATGGATCTCTCTTTCTCTCTCAGTATACACTTTAAAATGTTTAAAGAGAGCTGGGAAAAAATCAACAAAGCACAACTTTAAACATCTGGAACCTTTGCTAACTTGGAAAGGAGAGATCTTGCTGGATGCTGAACTTAAGCATGTGAAGACCACAATATTGTCTTTCTTGTTTGGTTGTTTTCCTGCAGATCCTTTTGTTGCTGGGCTAGCAAAAGAGGGAAAGAAGCAAGCTCAGAAAATACCAAACACCCGACACCTTTATTGCATCAGGGAATACCCAGAAATTGTATCCAGGTCTCTTGTTTATACCAGCCCAAATTGCTGAATTCTACAAGGAGGCTACAATATCTTTGGATGAAGGGTTAAAACATACATATGATCCAACACCAGCGAATAATAATACATCTTTAATAGATTAATGTTCCCACAACCATCTCCAGAGGAAGTGGAAATTTTCTGCCGTTTTGGAAATCCTTGAAACCATTAAAACTGGAAAATCCCCAAGCCTTGCTAGAACATCAGATGAGTTTTGCAAAGAATTTAAAGAAGTCTTAATATTTTTAAAGATTTTTTATTTTTGTTCAAGACACTTCTCCAGGATTTGGAAACTGTCTAAGAAAAAAATTTAAATCTAATCCTTAAACTGGGTAAAAATGTTCAGGAACTGAGCTATTCTAGGTCTATCTCACTACTTAATGTGGCCTATCAACTCAATACTAAATTATTAGCCAACCATTTGAAGTGATTAAAAATAAAAATATCCATATACAGTAGATCAAATCTGATTTTATTCAAAAAGAAATAGATCCACCCCATCGGGAAACCATTAAATATTACGTTATATACACAAATTACCAAATTAATAAGCTTTCACTAGTGATAGGTTTCAAAATGCTTTTGATTGTCTGATACTAGAATTCTTAAAGCAAATATTAAAGAAATTTAAATATAGGGCTGCTTTTTCTAAATGACTCAGCATATTTATGAAGCAAGTAAAGCACAGCAAAATCTTAACAGTTATTATTCTATTATGATTTTAAGGCATACTAAGCAGAGCTACTCATTTCTGTTATTCAGCCTAGCTATATAGAAGCATTGGGAATAGTAGAGGGAAAATGTCCTTTTAAGATGTTGTAAAATCAATAAATTATTGTCCAAAATAATTTATGTGCAGAATTCTAATATTGATTATAATTATTTGCTTTCCATTGATTTCAATCTCTGTTTGGTCAAGATTGAAGACGTCTTTCAAGATATTATTAAAGGAGGGCACCAACAAATTAGTTGGCATTTTTCAGCAACGGTGAAGAGAGTTTGACTAAATCACCAAAAATTTCAGTTTGTTGTTTGTTTCAGTCCAGCGTTACAGAGAGCCAGTTTGGTCTAATGGTTAAGGCATCAGAGTTAGAAAATAGGAGACATCCCATCTTCATCGTTCATCCCATCTTAGCCATGAAAGTCAACTGGGTGACTTTGGGCTAATCACCAGGAGACAATGAGTTCTAGTCCCACCTTAGGCACAAAAGCTGGCTGGATGATTTTGGGCCACTCACTAGGATACAATGAGTTCTAGTTCTACCTTATCCATGAAAGGTGGCTGAGCAACTGGGTGAATCACCAGGAGACCGTGAGTTCTAGTTCCATCTTAACCATGAAACCAGTCACTCGCTCTCTCAGCCCAACCCACCACATAGGGTTGATGCAGTAGAGAAAATAGGAGGAGGAAGGTGTGTTAGATACATTTGCTGCCTTGGGTTATTTATAAAAATAACAAAGGTGGAATACAAGTAACTATTTTAAAATACCTCTCACATTAAAGAAAATGCCTAAAACACAAAATATTTCAAACCTATGCTTTGGACTTGTCATTCCAAGAAAGCAACAACAATTGAGATATAATATTTGTATTTCTACTATTCTGCTATGCTTTTCAAAGCTCAGCAATTTCTTTTGAGATTCCTTCATACTTTGGTGCATCACTCTGAGATGCAAGCCATTGTGAAAATTCACACCTAAAGGATGGAGAAACAAAGATGGCCAGGGGTTCAAATCTTAGTAGCTCTCAAGTCATTCAGCAGGGAAGCAAATAAACTTGGATAAAAAGCAAGCAGATTTTCATCCCTGGATAGTCCAGGCTGGAGAGCATGCTTAGCTCAGTTTCATTTCAATGCTTTCTTAAGTGCGCCATTATACCTTATACATCACTAAATTATTTTTATCATTATTTTTATTATTCCTTGAATGAGGGTTGAGAAGTAAACTTTCTTTGGACTACCCAACCAGCAATTTCAAAACCCCACTAAGATCTACTTTTGTGTAATATGGGTTCTTGTACACATATGCATTATGATGATCATTGTTTGGTGCCATGTCAAAGATCTGGAGAATTCTCTGGGTACATTAGGAATGGACAGAAGTTCAGCTCATCAGTTGTAGTTGTATTATTTGGAAAAACATTGATTTTATGACAGTATCTTTAACATCCTAATCCTTAGGAAAGTTCCAATAATCAGAAGTATCAAATCCAGTCAAAACCATTTAATAGACTGTGTATATATTGTTATCATTTTGTTGTTGGGGTGCACTAGCAAAGGTCAACTTTCTATTTTTGCATAAAATGACAGCAAATGCCAGCAAATCTCAAAATCTTCTTTATATTTCCTAATCAAACATTAAATTTAATTTATCTATTTTGGCACTTCTGCATTATATGATTCAGCAGGGCTGCTTCTCCTATAAGCCATAAATTTTGCAAGTGTAACCATTCTCACCCTGTTGATGAATTCTTGCAAGTGAACTAATATAAAGATAATATTTCAACTTTGTGTACCAACAAAATCAACAGAGCATCAAACATATTGATAGAAAATGTACCTCTAGCAGTTAATTTCCTAAGTAAATAAACTATTTTGTTTGTGGTTGCTTCATAATAATGTAGTAACTTTATATGCCACCCAACTCTGAGGGACTTCCAGAATCACTATCAGTTTAAGTAATATTTTATACCAACTGTAATAATGTTCAGGGGAAAGAAGAGCAAATTATAGCTTCTCTCATCTAAATAATGCAGGAAAATATTTGAAAAATCAGCTGAGAAGATGCAGAAATATGTATTGCATTCAGTGGCAGCAGCATGGAACACAAGAGATGTTTCTAATTAAAATCCAATGATCAATTCTTAATCAACAATGAAATGACCTGGCAATTAACCTATGAAACTGAATGATATTTCCTTTAGGACATAGTTTTTGAAAACTGCTGTAGAATCAAGACAAAGGCCAGAATATCCTCTTTTTGCATCCATGTTTCAAATCCCATCATTTGAGTTTCTCTGCTGATACAAAGGCGTGGATTCCTACTACTCTGCCCTGCAGTGGTGGGTTTCAAAATTTTTTACTACTGGTTCTGTGGGTGTGGCTTGGTGGGCGTGGCATGGTTTGGTGGGTGTGGCTTGGTGGGCGTGGCAGGGGAAGGATACTGTAAAATCTCCATTTCCTGCCGATCAGCTGGGACTTGGGAGGCAGATAATAGATGGGGGCGGGGGCAGTCAGAATTTTTACTACCGGTTCTCAGAACTACTCAAAATTTCCGCTACTGGTTCTCCAGAACTGGTCAGAACCTGCTGAAACCCACCTCTGGTCCCCTGCCCTAACCTTAACCCTAACCCTGTCCCATGTCTCCTCCAAGCCGTAAACTGGAGTTAAAACACCAAAATTGGCACTGCTCAAAAAGATGGTTGTACCCAGAAAGCACTTACAGCAAACATCCTGCTTTTCATTTTCATCCAAGGTCATTGGTCTTGCTAGATTTGCACTGCAATGGTAAAAGCTGAATGTGGTTTTCTGTGTAAGACTGCAAGATTAGGTCCAGTGGGAAGGAGTTGGCTGCCTTTTGCCACACCCGTCCATGATGCTGACCTGATGAAGCCAACAGATTTGGCTTTGATGAACAGTTGGCCTTGTATCCCCTTCAGCCTTACTATGCATGCATCTGTTATTTGTTTGTTTGTTTGTTTGTTTGTTCTGTTTGTTTTTTATCCGGGCTTATTTGCCATCACACAGAGCAGGCTGCAGACCTCACACAGAAATAAGGTCAAAGCGAGGCACAAAATACTTAAGCCAAACTGTCAAAATATATTCCTACTTCAGAAGGAATCAAAATCAAACACCTCAAATCCCAAAGACTCACTGAAAAAGCCAGCCCTTTCTTGCTTTTTGGAAGCTCAAGACTATTGGGAATAAACAGGGGAGTATTATTCCAGAAAAATAGAGCAGCAAACACCTAATTGGTGTTTTATGCAAATAATGTTCCCCAAAGAGAAGAATCTATAGGGATCCTTCCCTTCTGGATCTTTATAAACAGGCAGAAACCTTTGGGAGCTGTTGAACTATTCCATTGATCACTGTCTAGTTCCATGAAACTGTTGTTGCCAAAGTTTTCCACATCAAGCAGAGAACCATTAAACCATCACCAGAATTTCTCCAAAGAATGACAAAAGGAAAACATTGTTAACACAGTGAGAATAACCACATTCACCATATGGATGGAACACAATTTTGACTGCATTTAAATTACAATAAATCAAACTCAGTGTTTGCCTATTTAGATCCCCTTGCACATGGGATGTTTCCTTCTGCGTTATTCAAAAGGCCAATGGTATCCTTCAAAAGTTTCAAATGGACAGTGCGTCCTTGTGCCATGAAATTATCTGACCTAGACTGAGAGATTCTGCTGTGGAAGAACATAAGAAGATAAGCCTGAACTTTCTCTAAGGACTCTGAGTGGATGGAGTTATTCACTGTCCAAAGTAGTCAGAGAAAAAGCAACGAGGAAACTCAATAAAGGACCATCTTCCTCCTTCAAAACACTTCAAAGTGGGATAGACTCTTCCTCCATCTTCCTCCTTCAAAACACTTCAAGGTGGGATAGAAACCAGCCTTTCTCAGTTAAACACCACTCTGAAGGTCCATAATGTGTCTTAGAGACTCTTGAGAAACAAATCCATTAGAGTGTTGATAAGTTAGATATATATCCTGATCACTACATCACCTGAGTTTTCTACAAGTCTGTGGATCAAAGCAGGATAGCACATCTTTCTTTTAATAAGCAACTGAATCTCTCTCAGAAAACACACTTCCTTCTCTCTTTCCTTGTGCCTATCCTTGAATACAAAAGTCATTTAAATGTGTCAAAATGTGGAATGAAAGATGCATTCCGTTAAAGCAACTTACAAAGGAATCACTGAACCATTAGTAAGCCTGCTAATCTGAGAAAACTATTACCTGATAGCACAATTAAAAAATATTATCCTTAATAATATAAGTTGGCTGGTGCCAGAAGATTGCACAGATTGATTACAAACAATGACATGACAAAGTAGCAACAAGGCTACATTGGAATCTCTACAAAAAGGGCCATTTGCCTGCAAGCAAGAACTGGTGGGCCCCCAAAAAATAGATGAGTAATAGAAAATAAAGAACTTTGGGACCTTAGAATTCAAAGATACAGGCACCTGTCACATAATACCCCAAGGCCTAACTATTTTTGATACGAACAACAGAAAAAGTCTGGATAGTGGACACTGCAGTACCTGGAGACAGCAGAAGAGAAGAAAAAGAACTGGAGAAAATCTCAGAATATAAAGACCTGCAACTAGAAACAGAATGACAGTGGCAAAAGAAAACAAAGACAGTCCCATTAGTCACAGGAGCCTTGGGTACTGCAACCCCAAGGTTTCTGGAGCATCCCTTGAACACCATCGGCATTTGACAAAATCTCCCACTTGTCAACTGCAAAAGGCAGCTTTACCTGGAACAGCTGACATCTTGCAACAATACCTGTGACAACATCAAATACCCACATCTGCCTATCCCAGGCCTTTGGGAAGGACTCGGGGTGTGGATAAAAATGCCAAATCCAATCTAAACATCTGGCTGACTGTTTGACTAATACTAATACTAATACTAATACTAATAACAACCACCACCACCACCACCACCTTTGGAAGAGAAAGGGAAGAAAATCCATATGCCCTAGATATTTCCTTCCTTCCCTCCCTCCCTCCCTCCC
>JANHZT010008568.1:22873-33386 GCA_032468215.1 Stegonotus admiraltiensis | reverse complement strand
TTTGCATTTCTGTTCCATATTTGTTGCCATTTTTCCAAATCTAATGAATATCCGAAGTTCCTCCCCCAGGCTATCATTGAGTCTTTAACTATTTCATCAGCTACAGATCTGGACAGTAGGAGGTTATATACTTTGGTGATACATTTTTTATCACCTTCCAGGAGGGCCTTATCGAACTCTTGTGTTGAAGTAAAAATCCCCCCATTGGCTTTATCTTTTTGGCATCTTGCTTGAATTTGTGCATATGCCCACCGGTCCAAATTGATTCCCCGTATTTGTAGTTCTGCTTTAGATCTAAGGTTACCCCCACCTTCCAACAATTCCTTATATATCACAGGTTTATTCAAGTTATATAGAGGTGGATATGTAGTCGCTTCAAGGGTCACAAACCAATATGGAACCTTACTATACATCATTCCTTTGATCTTATTCCATACCTTAATCAGACATCCCCTTACATAGTGATTCATAAAATATTTATGCTGTCCTGCTTTGATTGGGCAAAGAAAATAATGCCACCCCTGCTGTAAATTATACCCTTCAATTTTTAATAAATGCTTCCTCTTCAATATTATCAAATCTTTTACCCAAACCAGGCAAGAAGCTTGATAATACCACTCCCAATTGGGGAGCCCCAAGCCTCCTTTTATGCTCCTGCATCATTTTTTCTGCAATTTTAATTATCCATTGAAGTCTGGGTCTGTCTTGTTGGGTTGCAGAGCTAAACTAGACAGTTATAGAGGTGCAGATGACAGACTCAATAATTTCTCTGTAGAACTGAATATCAGGAGAATATCAGGAGAGATATTGAAGATGCTGGATATGTATAGCCTGGAGGACAGAAGAGAAAAGTGGGCCATGACTGAAATATTTAGATATATTAAGGTTGTATATAAGGTTCTAGAAGGCAGTATTTTCAATATTAAGAAAAAATCAAGAACACAAGGGCATAACCTTAAACTGACAGAAGGAAAGTTCAAAAGTAAGAAAGTTAGAAAGTATGACTTTACTGAAACAGTAGTGGAAGCTTGGGATAGTGAGTCAATCATCAGTCAATCATCATCACATGCTTTGGATAAATACATAGAACATAGAATAATAGAGTTGGAAGGGACCTTGGAGGTCTTCTACTTCAACCCCTGGCTCAAGCAGGAGACCCTATACCATTTCAGATAAATGGTTGTCCAGTCTCTTTTTGAAAGCCCCCAATGATGGAGCACCCACAACTTCTGAAGGCAAGTTGTTCCATTAATTTATTGCTCTCATTGTTAGGAAATTTCTCCTCATTTGTAGATTGGTTCCCTCTTTGATTAGTTTCCATCCATTGCTTCTTGTCCTGCCTTCAAATGATTTAGAGGATATGTTGACCCCCTATTCTTTGTGGCATCCCCTTAGATATTGGAACAGTGCTATCATGTCACCCCTAAGCTAGACATACCCAATTCCTGTAACCATTTTTGTATGTTTTAGCCTCCAGCCCCCGGAGTGATGATATTCACATGTCCATCATTTGAGCAAAAAAGAAAAAAGAAAAAAGAAAAAGAAACTCAAAGGGGAGACTTGATGGACTTCTAGATCTTTTTTAGCTTGTCAGTTTTTCTACGTTTCTATAAAAGACTGAGTTTTATCTGCTTTTATGCACTAGAGAACCCAAAATAAAAAAACACTCTCAGGAGATTTGAAGTCCCAAAAGTAAAACTTTATTGGATACACCTTGTTGGTACTGAAGAAACAAAAGCATCTCTGGTTTTCCTGTGAAAATGCTTGCCCAGTTAAACAATAGCTTCTCCTTCTCTCCACCCCTGGGTGATCACATTGTCCAATTATGAAACATTCTTTTGTTATGGAACAGTCCATCTCTTTCTCAAGCACCTGCAGCAGTGACCTTGATGGCTTCCATGCTCTCACAATCTCTGTATACATTCTCAGGATTCTATTTCCCCCTTCCCTCCCCCTGGTTCATTGGCAAGTTGAAAAGCATTAAGGTTTGAAAGAAGCAAAGCGGTTCAGTCTTGACATATATAATCTCAAAGAAAAAAATACTAATGAAAGAAAATGTCAGCACCAATCCATTTGGCACATCTTCTGAACTGAATTCTCTCTGAACATAAATTATGGATAAATCAAGGACTTAGCTGATTGTGGGGTAGGTATGCAAATCTTCAGATATTTTGAAAAAATGGTTTCTCTGGCAACGGTGACCTGTGAATGGATCAAACAGAACCAATTTCACCTAAGTGGAATTAGTAGAGCAAATTGGTCTTCAGATAGTCAAAATGAAAATAGTCCAAAATAAACATTGCAGTCCTTCTCCAATAAAAGAACCTCTAATAAAAACAGTTTTACAAAACTATTTACAAAGAAATGCACTCCTACCACCTATGGCTTAAATTCTCATCATTCTGCAATAGCGGCAAACATCACATCATTCTTTTTATTCCTCATCCATGTGAAAATGTATGTGACATCTTATTAGACTATATTTAAGCCTCATCTACTCTTGCCACCCTATGGGTCAGCAAAGAAAGCCATGTGAATAATTACATCATTAACATCAACCTTTAAGATATTCAGACATTTTCTCATTCACCAGACAACCCCAGACCAATAAAATCAGTGACCCTAATAGCCATTAGACCAGTGGTGGGTTTCAAAATTTTTTACTACTGGTACTGTGGGTGTGGCTTGGTAGGCATTGCATGGCTTGGTGGGTGTGGCTTGGTGGGCATGGCAGGGGAAGGATACTGTAAAATGTCCATTCCCTCCCCAATCCAGGGAAAGGTTACTGCAAAATCCCCATTTCCAGGGAAAGGTTACTGCAAAATCCCCATCATAGGTACCTTTGATCTATAATTTAGAAACACTTCCTTGTTCCCAGTTAGAGCCGGTAAGTAAATGAGGCAGTAACAGAGCCGTTTACCAGGATAATTATAGTGATGGGCAATCCCTTTTCTTCTGAACTAATCAAGCAGTAACAAGGCTTTCCATTTTCAAGTACTGTTTGTGTCATATTCCTTTGAAAGGTATGGAAACAGAGAAAGTGGAGCCAGTCACTCAAAACCAGCTGTTTCATTAACCAGAGTAAAGAGGAAACATACAGTAGGTCAGATGAACAGAAGGTGACTTTTGATTTTCATTTGTTAACTTTAGAGGAACCACCGAAGGTGGGCTGATGAGATACTGCCACCAAATTGTTTGAAAAGAAAAAGAATGCAGAAAAACATAAGGGGGAAAAAAAAGACTTTGGCTTAATTTTTTGACAGATGTAGGACAGGAAGGAGATCTAGAAGTTAATGGGCCGCAGAAGTCCTGTATGTTTAAGACATTCATGGGAGAAGAACCATGTCAGGTAGAACTTGTAGTTTCCGCAGACTAAGACAACTTGGCAAATTTACCCATAAATGGTCACCCTGTTTCACAACCAGCTGATCACCCCAAAACATTGAACATTTTACACTCCGCTTTTCCCAGCTAAATTCTAGTACTCACCCTGATACTTTAGAAATCCTTCTTGTAAAACAAACCTAAAAATGTTTAGTTTTGGTATCTAATGCAAATTTGGTTTGAGGTGCAACAACAGCTTGTTGACTTCACCCCATGCTTTTCATCTTATTTAACTGAATAACAGAGTTGAGAGGGATCTTGGAGATCTTCTAGTCCAACCCTTTACTCAAGCAGGAGTTCCTATACCATTTCAGACAAACAGTTGTCCAATTAAAAGCCTCCAGTGATGAAGCACCCACAACTTCTGAAGGCAAGACATTCCACTGGTTAATTGTCCTCACTGTTGCACATTGTTTCTCTCCTTGATTAGTTTCCATCCATGGTTTCTTGCCCTGCTTTCTGGTGCTTTGGAAAATAAGTTGACACCCCTCTTCTTTGTGGCAGCCCCTCAAATATTGGAAGACTGCTATCATGTCAACCCTAGTCCTTCTTTTCTCTAGATTAGACATACCCAATTCCTGCAACTGTTCGTTTGTTTTAGCCTCCAGCCCCCTAAATTAGATTTATTTGGCATCTAATGGCTTGTAGCAAAATCAGAAGTAGATTGCAACCAAGAAACCAGTTTGCACTTAGATTAGTCTCCAAAAACTAAACATGATCATGATCTATGCAGTGCAAAATGTGTAAATTCCAAGAATCAACCAAAAAAGCAGCAGTGAAAATTAAATGGAAATAAAACCAAACAAGACCATCTTTCATGGGGCTTATTTATTATAGCATTTTATATTGCATAACCTATTAAGCATAGCCTCAGCTATCTCTAAAGGCCTGAATACATAGATACAAATTTTTCCCTCTATGCTGGTGGGTATATCAAAATCATTTAAAAAGTTTTCAGTGGTTGTTTTAAAAGTCTGGAAAGTTCAAATTTTCAAACACCAGAATTTGCAAAGCAACTGGTTCATAACCAGTATGAAAGAAGCTTTCACAAAATACAAACAGCTTATTTTAAAAACAAGGGCTAATTTTCTCACCAAAATGCTTTATTTGTCCTTGTGGGGTTTTTTATAAGCATCCGTAAGCTATAGTTTTTTGTGCAACTTGGCCAGAAGATGCTACCTCCATCCCTTTAAGTTTCAATAACTCTTCCTCTTGGTTTGTTTATTTCTCACAATTTCAAATTAATTAAAACTGGTCAAATTCAAACAAAAGCAAATGTACTTATTTATTTTTTTCGTGTGAATATGGCTGTTTCTGAGTGTCGTTTTCCTGCTTTCTGCTTCTGTTTTTGTCTGCTCACTAAGGTTTAAAGTTCTGGCTTTGCCACTTGAAATACACATCCTAGGGTATTTGCATCAGACATAAAAAGTAATAAACCTGCAAAATGTTTTTATTAGGCCTCCTGCCCATGTCACCTCTGTTTTTAAGTGCCAAGCTTTAAGCTCTCAAGTGGAAAGTATAATTTGTTTGGGGGGAAAGGACATTTGAAAGCTAAAATATATGCCTGTCAGTTTTCCCATGTGGGCCATCTTAATGCAGCAACCACCAAGGAATTGGAGGTATTTGTAGCACTCCCACAGTTCCAGGAAGTTAAAACTGCAATCATCAGTTTTATGTTAAAGCTGGCTTTCAGCATTCCATCATATTATTGTGCAACTAGGCGTAGATAATGTCTCCTTCAAATAGATCTTGCTGATGTTAAGGATAGAACCATGTTGTTTTCTTTGCAGCAATATGTAAGTTATTTCTCCTTTTGCTTTATTTTTTTTCCCCCAGGCAATTTCTCTACCTACCATCAGGAGTGTCTGCGGGGGAGTCAAGAAAGGCAAGGCAGAACCTGCAATCAAACTCTTGCCCTGTTTTTGTGTGCGGAGTCCCTGGTACTTTCTCAACTTGGTTGTTTTCTTGCAAATGTTTCATGACCCAGCTAGGTAACATCATTAGTGTTAGAAAGGAATGGGATTTTCAGAAAGGAGGAGGAGGAGGAGGAGGAGGAGGAGGAGGAGGAGGAGGAGGAGAATTGTGGGGTCGGTAAAATGAGGACCCAGACTCTTGTGGGCAATATGATGACTCTGTAAACTTCTCAGAGAGTGCTGTATAAAGCACTGTGGACCAGTATATAAGTCTAAGTGCTATTGCTATGTAACCTCCTTGATACACCTCTCTTATTAGGGGATGGAGTCCAGGAATTCTTCTCAAGGCGATAACATTTAGTTCTTGGTGCTGCGATGGGTTTTCAAATCTGGTGCTTTGTCTAATCTCTGTAGAAACCTTCATGACTATTTTTGAGTGTTTGCAAATTCTTGGGCAGAAACTTGATAGCATCTTAGAAATCCTAAAAAAACAAAAACAAACCACCATCCTCCCCAACAACCTCTCTAACAAATGGTTAACAGAGCCATTTCTTGAACTTTAATTCAGCTATTGTGACCTGCCCTTATTATTTCAGATTTTGCTCTATAAGAATTTGCCATATTTTTGAACCTTGATGGCCAGGATTCGAACAGTGTTTTTCCAATTGAAGTGGCCCTGTGAGGTAGGTTGGGCTGAGAAACAAGGATTGGCTGAGGTCATTAACTTTCACCCAGTGAGATACAAAATAGAGCCACTCCTTCAATTATGGTTGTTCTCAAGCTCCAAATTGCTTTCTCTCTGGTCTTCCTGTTTTTGCTTGGGATTGTGAATTTTTCCAGCATAGCTTCAGGTGATGGAAAATAGAGATGCATTAAGTCACTAGCCCCATCAACTGTCATAGATGTCTTCGAATTGCAGGACCTTGGTACTGGACATACAGCATTGAAGTATGGGGGAACAGGCAAACCAAACATTACCTTAAAATCAATGCACGCGCTGAAAACTGGCATGAGCAGAACCTTAAATTGCTTAACATCTTGAACTAAACTTGGCTTAAAATTCCAAAAGTTATAAATATGAATATGAGAATACCCTTGATGGATTTGGCCAAGGCTCCGTCTAACTTTTTGTTTCCCACAATAACGAACCAGGTAGTTCTGGGCTGCCACTTAGCAGGAAATTCTTACTCATCTCTTGGTCTTGTGGTCCAGCCCCAAATCATATGCAATGCTGGGTTTCAAGATTAATAAGCCTTGATAAACGATCCCTCTATCAGTTCCTTTTCTGTGACATCCACATTATCATCCTCAGGTAGCAATGCATTCCTGAGCTTATTTTTGGGTAGCTCTGCTTTCCTCTAAAAAGTTCTGAATCACTTTTCACTCAATATCATTAAAAGATTCCTGGCCATAACGTTTTGAGAGAAGGACATTTATTTCTCTGTGTCTATTTTCTTAGGCCTCTCCTGGCTTTAATCTATCCACGAAAGGTCCAGGCTGTTTTGGATTGGCAAGCCCCAAGGACTAGGAAACAGCTACAGAGTTTCCTGGGGTTTTCCAATTTCTATCGGCAGTTTGTTCCTTCTTTCACCAAAGTAGCTCTGCTTCTGACGGATCTTTTGCAGACCAAACCTTCAACGTCAAGACCCAAACCGGGACAGCCACTGAACTGGATGTCAGAGTGTCAGCTGGCTTTTGAGCATTTGAAATGACTCTTTGCCTGTGAACCAGTTCTCAAACATCCAGACCCAACTCAGGCGTTTATTGTTCAGGTGGATGCCAGTGACGTGGCTGTGGGGGCAGTGCTTCTACAAAAGAATGAGCAGGACCAATTGCACCCATGTGCCTACACCTCCTAGAAGCTGACCCCCACAGAACGGGGCTGGGCTATCTGGGAGAAGGAGGCATTTGCTGTGTGGTGGGCATTAATGACATGGCGACACCTTCTTGAAGGGGTATCGCATCCATTTGAAGTGTGGACGGATCATAAGAACCTGGAAACACTGCAAACATCTCAACGGTTGTCCCCTAAACAAATACGGTGGGCACAATACTTCCAACACTTCTCATTCCACTTGAAATATGTCCTGGCTGGGAAAAATTTCCTAGCAGATGCTTTGTCCTGTATACCCCAATACAACAGCAAATGGGAGGAGGTAGTGGAAGCCCTTATACCACCCAATCAACTGACACAAACAGTATTAGCAATCAACAAACCTGACACTCCCTTCCAGGCTGAGCTGAAGTTAGCTGTACAGAATGACCATTGGCTAGCACAGAATCAGGCATTGGTGACCTATTGGGAGGGGTTGGCATGGAAAGGGGATAAAATGTATATCCCTGAAAGCCTACACTGCTGTGTTGAGGAGGTGTCATGACTTTAAGTCAGCAGGACATTTTGGGTTCCTGAAAACCCTCCACCTTGTTAGAAGGCAGTAGTTCTGGTGGTCACGGATGTGTGGAGACATTGAAATGTATATAAAGGGGTGTCCAACGTGTGCAGCAGCTAAACCGTGGTCAGGAAAGCCCATAGGACTGTTACAGATGGTGGCGAATCCTAATAAACTGTGGGAGGAGGTCGCAATGGATTTCATAGCCGATTTCCCCACTAGTAATGGATTCACCGTAATCTGGATGGTGGTGGATTTGTTCTTGAAGCAGGCCCATTTTGTGCCATGTAAGGGGCTACTGTCTGCCTGACGCCTGACAGACCTGTTTCTCCAACATATTTACCACCTCCATGGGGTACCCAAATGAATTATATCAGACCATGGTGTTCAATTCACTGCCAAATTCTGGAAATGTTTTATATGACTGATAGGGTCCACCCAGGGCTTGAGCTCGGCATTCCATCCGAGTACCAACGGAGCGGCTGAATGTACCAATGCCACGGTGGAATGGTACCTATGGTGCTACGTGTTGTATCAGCAATCGAATTGGTCTGGTCTTTTGCAATTCATGGAAGTGGCCTATAATAATATTACCCATCACAGCACAGGCCTTTCCCCTTTCCAGGTGGTGTACGGTACAGATTTTCCAGCTATCCCAGAGTTAGATCCACCATTGACAGACAGAGATACCCCAGCTGGGTGGGCAGAGAAAATCCGTTTACTGTGGCCGAGTGTAAAAACAGCCTTACGAAAAGCTGCAGACAAATATAAAGCATACGTAGATAAGAAAAGGGCAGACCTGAAACCATTCCATGTGGGGGATCGGGTCTACTTATCAACCAAGTACCTAAAACTGAAGATACCAAGTCGGAAGTTAGGCCCCTTTCCCATAATTTGGATGATCAATCCTGTTACTGTGGCCCTTAAGTTACCCCCCCTTTTGGGGAAAGTACATCCTGTGTTTCACAGTAGCTTGTTAAAGCCAGTGACAGTGGAAAGAACTGGGGACTCTCCTGGCCCACCAGGGCCAGTACATACAGACAATTACGAAATAGATACAATCTTGGACTCCAGGTTGTGGAGGGGTAAGGTCCAATATTTAGTGCAGTGGAAGGGGTATCCTTTTTCACAGGCTACTTGGCTACCAAACATTCACACTGCATGGTTGATATGGCAGTTTCATCGTAAATACCCGAACAAGCCAGGGGCCCCAGGATGCAGTTCTCACAACACTAATACCTCTGCTGTCCTCCTTACAGTTGGGCTCCTGGTAGAGGGGAGCCACCTGTCGAGCCCTGGCCGGGACTTGTCATACCTGGGAGGGCTGGGGAACCCAAGGCTGTCAGAGACATCCACCTGTATGCCTAAAACATGGCGGGGGGAGAGATCCGGGCAGCAACCGGCCCTTTGCAAGACCTTGAAAGGCAACCAACAACTGTTAACACCATCAGTGAGGATTCCAGCTCCCTGCATGGCACCATTCGATGACGTCATCAGCAGCACAAAGTGGGAAATATGAAACTGTGATGGGGGGTGGTTGGTGATGGGTGTGCCAGATGATGGCTTATGAAAAGTGATAAATAGTGCTGCATGGTGATTGCACGCAGCACTGACTTTGATCCTGTATTTCAGCTTGTGCTGTGTTTTTGGCTGTGCTGGTGATTAAAACGTTTACTACACCTTGCAAATTCATGCTCGCCTGTTGTGTTTTGTGATGTAGCACGGACCAGGACAAGACAAGCTGAGACCTGTATTAGTTAATAATTGTTTTCCAGACAGGAGTTAAGAGAAGGAGTTAAGGAGTTAAGTTAATTTTAAAATTAATTAATTAATTATTTTAGGATTTGATTATCTGAATGAGTAGATTTCTTGATATGAATCTGTCCAGGCATTGTTCAAAGGTTGGACTCTTAGAGACCTCTGGCTGATGTCATGGCAGTATTGGACATGAGGAGTAGGTCTCCGCGCTACTATGCCAAGTTCTTCCTGTTGGAGGGCTCCAAAAGGAGCTAAAGCCACCCTGTAGGGGTGGTGAAGAAAAGAGGGATGCCCTATAGTTTGGGGAGAGCAAAAACTCTCCTGCTGGACTCAGGGCTTCTTCCCTCTCCCTCAATGAGGAGAAGAGGCAGCCATCATGACTGCCACAAAGCTGGGATAGCTGAGGCAACAAAGAAACATGCAGGAGTATTGCAGATAAACAGTGATTGGAACTGGGTGAGAAGATTTCTTTTTATTTAAACCCTAACTTTAAAGAAAAAAAAGAAAGAGGAAAATCCAGGAAAAGAGACTCCTAGAACTATTTTTTAAAGTGGTGAACTACCATAGAAAGAAAAATCTGAAAAAAAGAAACTAAGGGGAGAAAAGCTAAAGACCTTTTAAAACATAGAAAATTGGATTTTTAAGTTGGGCAGGCGTTGTTTTGGAAAGGCAATAAAAATGCTGGACTATCTACTTGAATTTACCTGAATAGTTGACTTTGCCTCCATAAATTGAATTAAATTTGGATGAATTAAAATTTATAAGACTTGAAACAACGCTGAAACCTAAGCTGAGGGCACCATCTACTGGTGAATGGAATATATCCTACAAGTTTAGAAAAACTTTTTGATGGGAGAAATAACATTCATCTGGAGGATTGTGGTGACATTTACAGTACTATAACTAGTTACTTTATGAGAAGCAATTTAAGAGAGAAGCAACTTAGAATTAAGGAGAAATTTCCTGACGGTTAGAACAATTAATCATGGAACAACTTGCTTCCAGAAGCTGTGAATGCTCCAACACTGGAAGTTTTTAAGGAGATCTTGGATAACCATTTATCTGAAG
>JANHZT010008565.1:25643-39565 GCA_032468215.1 Stegonotus admiraltiensis | reverse complement strand
AAGGACCTTGGAGGTCTAGTCCAACATAGGGTTGGAAGGACCTTGGAGGTCTAGTCCAACATAGGGTTGGAAGGGACATTTGAGGTCTAGTCCAACATAGGGTTGGAAGGGACCTTGAAGTCCAACACCCTGTTCAAGCAGGAAACCCTGTATCATTCCAGACAAGTGGCTGCCCAGTCTCTTAGAAGCCTCCAGTGATGGAGAACCCACCACTTCCGGTGGCAAGCCATTCCACTGGTTATTTGTTCGCATTGTCAGGAAATTTCTCCTTAGTTCTAGACTGCTTCTCTCCTTGATTAGTTTCCAAGCATCACTTCTTGTCAAAGTCGATGAGGAAGTCAGATTCACTTAACAACCGTGTCACTAACTTAACAACAGCAGCGATTCAATTAAGAACAGTGGGATGAAAGGTCTTAAATTCACTTAGCCACTGTTTCGCTTAGCAACAGAAATTTTGGGCTCAGCTGAGGTCGTAAGTCGAGGTCTACCTGTACTCTCCTAGAGTTAGCCTGTTCAAGTACAGTCTCCAGATCAAACAACTTCATCCGTCTGCTTTATCTTGTATTAATTGCACTGCACCTAAAATACTACAACCTAATGCTGAGAAAAACTCCTACTGTTCTGACTTCTGGTTTCCTCCCCAGGACCTTGGTTTCTCTTTTCCCCTTAAAGGTAAAAGTAAAGGTTCCCGTCACACATATGTGCTAGTCGTTCCCGACTCTAGGGGGCGGTGCTCATCTCCATTTCAAAGCCGAAGAGCCAGCGCTGTCTGAAGACGTCTCCGTGGTCAAGTGGCTGGCATGACTAAAGGCCAAGGGTGCACAGAACACTGTTACCTTCCCACCAAAGGTGGTCCCTATTTTTCTACTTGCATTTTTTATGGGCTTTCGAACAGCTAGGTTGGCAGAAGCTGGGACAACTCACAGGAGTTCACTCCGCTACACGGCACTAGGGATTTGAACTGCTGAAATGTCGACCTTTTGATCGACAAGCTCAGCATCTTAGCCACTGAGCCCCCACACCCCCTTCTTTTTCCTCTTTCTGGACTACAATTCCCTCTCTTTCTTTTTCCATCCTTCACCAAGGTACCACCTGTTTTTCTTCCTCTTGGCTTTGCAAAACAGTTGGGCACTGCAAAAACCAGTCTGGTAGTTTGCTTTCCACAGATGGCCCTGTCTGGGAGTGAGGGGGGGAGGGAAAGGGGAGGGAAGGGGGAGGACTCAAACTGCAGTTCTGCAGATTTACCATCACTCTGCTAAATGACTAATTCCCCACAACACTGTCAACCTATTTAGTATGGCTGTATTAATATCCTTCTTCTCATCTTTCCTATGATCTATCTCCTTATCTTCTTGTGACTATAACTTTGTTGCTTGTATCTTTAAGGTTTTTAGTATCCTGGTATGATTTATGTTGATTGCTTATTTCGTATCCTATCACTAGGTGTTGTATCTTACGACTTATGATGAATGTATTTTCATGATGACTATGATCATGATTTATCACTTATTGCTTGTATGTACAGTGAGAGCTTACGCACCGGAGACAAATTTCTTGTGTGTCCAATCACACTTGGCCAATAAAGAATATTCTGTTCTGTTCTGTTCTGTTCTTATTCCTATTCCATTCCATATATTCTATTCTATTCTATTCTATTCTATTCTGTTCTGTTCTGTTCTGTTCTGTTCTGTTCTGTTCTGTTCTGTTCTGTTCTGTTCTTCTCCAACCTTTGGCTAAGGCTGCTAGAACTAAGCTTTTCTGCCATCTTGTCTCCAAAAGCCTTTCTTTCTCTAATTCTCAGCTACAGAGGAGCACTTCAGCAGCCCTGCAAAACAGACGTGGACACTTACGGCTGCAGATACATCTCCTACAGGATTTTGGGTTCTTTCTTTCTTTCTTTCTTTCTTTCTTTTTCTTTCTTTCTTTCTTTCTTTCTTTCTTTCTATATAAATTTTATTCACATAAAAAAATTAAAAAAGAACGCATATACGACATACAAAACAAACAACATACAACATAATCTTTCTTCTTATCTAGCATTATTTCGAGATGGTTTTTTTCTTCCTAAAATACTTCCTTAATCTTATTTTATCTAACTAATACAATCATTATCCTATCTTATTAAACTTTTCTCACTTTGTTCATCCACTTCAATAATTTTTATCCTCTCTACAGTATTATCCTTATATATATAATCTAAATCTATATACGTATTTACAATTTCTCAATTATTTATCAGTAACATTTGACCATTGATACCATAACATCCATATTTTATAATAATCCGAATCGTCTTTTTCTTTAATCTCTTTCATTAATCTATCCATTTCAGCACACTCTCTAACTTTATCTATGAACTCATTTTTGACTGGTATTTTGTCCTGTTTCCAATTCTTAGCATATATTATTCTTGCCGCGGTCAATATATGAGTCATCAAATATTTTATGTCTTTAGAATAAGTACATGTAAAGATACCCAATAAAAATGTTTCTGGTTTTTTGGCTACTTTTACCTTTGTTATTTGTTCTTGCCACAGTTGTTAAGTGAATCACTGCAGTTGATACGTTAGCAACAATAATTTGTTAAGTGAATCTGGCGTCCCCATTGCTTGTTAGAAGGTCGCAAATGGGGATCACAGGATCTTGAGAAACAGCAACGGTCATAAATATGAACCAGGTGCCAAGTGTCTGAATTTTGATCACATGACCATGGGGATGCTGCAAAGGTCATAACTGTGAAAAATGGTCATAAGTCACATTTTTCAGGGCCATTGTAACTTTGAATGGTCACTAAATGAACTGTTGTAAGTTGAGGACTACCTGTACTTTACTCTAACTACTTTTTAAATACATGTTACTGTTGAATATAGTCTTCAGTTTCAGAACTTTACAGACATGTGAGCATATGAATCCAAGAGTTTTGCAATTCACCTTTCACATTTAAAATCAATACAGAGAGAGATTTGATACAGATGATGTCTTACTAATGTTTCTAACTTTAAAAGTTCTGAAGCAGCTTACGGTCATTATAAAATATACTGTATAAACCAAAGAAAAGAAAAATAATTTAGAATTTTACTAAGAAATCTCCTATATTGGTTAAGTGGTCAAACTCACTGTCCATTCTCAAATAGACACCTCCCAAGGATCGTTATGCCATGGCCATATACACTGAGAGATCCCACAAAACCAAGAAGAATGGTATTGTATTATTCTGCATTAGTCTTAACATGGGCCAATCTCCCCTGGAAAAGGGTTTGAAACCTGATTAAAATGGGGTTATCTAATCAATAAAGAAAACTATGGAGAAAATCTATCTTGTGATCACTAGGAGTCAAAAATAACTTGAAGGCACATAATCAGTTCTTAATCATTCATGCTGTGCTACCAGCTTCTTCTGCCTTTATATAAAATCCATCTCACTACAATTTTATGGAAAAGAAATAGCTTTTATACTTCCCCCCCCAAAGAAGAATATTTTGCCATCTTATAAGTCAAATATGAGGTTCTTGAACTTTTTAGGTAGAAGGTTATTGAGGTTCAGTGATGATATGTATGCTCAGAATTTATGGAAGAAGTAAAGCTGATATTCTGTTATACAAAATGGAAGGTTGTTTGGTTTACAATAGAGTATTGAATACAAAGTAATTTAGGAGTGCCTGCTGCTTTTTTAACGGAAGCGATTATAGTAATAATCAGTTTGGAATCTCTATGTTCCTCATAAGAAACCTCACTCCAGCCCTCCAGTTAGTTTGGATAAAAGAGTGGATTTTGAAATAGAAGGATGCTGGATTTAATTTAGAAGATCATAATCTGTGACTTGGGTTGTATGGTTATCTTTGGTGTGATAAAATTGAATATAGAGTTTAAAAACCATTATTTCAGAGACGTTAAATTTATGAGTATGGAATAAATGTTTAGATTTTACCACAGCTTAGTGGTATGTTTTCCAATGTTGAACTAAATTCAGTGAATCATTTGGCGTCACTATGGAGTAATTGATTCCATTCCAGATCATCAGAAAGAATTCAATACAAGAAAGCACCAATGCTCTCCAATGAGGTTCTCAATTAATTGGGTTTTTTGGGGGTTTTTTTTTAGCTTTTTAAGGGCTTGAACTGTGTACCACACCTGAAAGAGATCTAGATCTCCCTAAAACATTTTTCAGCTTGTCTACTAAAAAGTAAAAGGACTAACACAAAAAAAGTATCTTTTTTTTTAAAGTGTGCATATTGTGTTATAATTGCATTTAAGCTAATCTCAACAGGAAAAAAAATGGGGTGAAAATGTCTATCTCAATTCAGGGCTCAGAGTAGTTTCCTTGCTCTGTCCACTCTGTCACAAATCTATTGGGGAATTACCTATCCATCGTACTGTGAAAAAAGTGGAATTGGACACCTACATCATAGGTTTATGCTCCAGATGTTCAGAGAATACTTTTTCCAGTGAATGAAAGAAACATAACTATGTTTCCTGCCTTATTACTTTTTCCTAGATATAGCCCCATAACCACTTCTTGTTGTTGGGTTGTTTTGTGTGTGTTTAAAAAAAACAAACCTGGTCCTTCATCACTCACATACAAAGTAAGAGCAAAACAAGTCCTGCAGACACTGAAACCAATTAATTCTGGACACATCTAAAATGCAAATATCAGCCAACAGCCTGTTTTCTGGTGACAGATTTGTACCATTTCCATTGATGTATAAAAGGGGCAGCAAGGCCTCTCTTTCTTCCTTCAAAGCATCAAGATGGGCCAACTCATTAGAATCTTTTCCAACTTTATCCAGGGACCAGCTGTTCAGACAGCACAGTTGGAATTTAGCAATGGCTGGGGTTTACAAATTGCAGCCAACTGGGGAAGGGAGGAAAATTATTGTCAGTCTACCTCAAATGTGCTGACAGGGATTGTATTTGTATCTGCTGTATAAGGAGTTTTAAAATAAATAAATAAATAAACAATGCTTGCTTTGGATTCCTCCTGGTGCAATAGAATCACTTCAAAGAATTTCTTTTTTCAAGAGAACAGCACTGAATACAGAACAACAGATGTAAAAAAAAATGACTACAGCAAATCACGGAGTCTGACTTAATTTCAGATCTAGAGGTTATTACAGCTTAGATCAAATGTTCACAAACAAATCTAAAATATTTCAGGCAGGAAGTCCAAAGAGAATGGCCTGCATATTTATTAAATTTATTGTTGTATATTTTTCAATATCATCTTTTTGATTGGATTTAGAAGCAACTTCCGGTCTGCTTCCTTTAATGTAGAATACTGTAAAACTATAATTTCAGTGGGTGATGACACAAATAAGTGGAATATAGCAGTCCTTTCCATTATAAGGTTGTTCAGTTTCCATTATAGTGTTAAGGTTTTTCATTTAACAACATTTTTCATTAAGATTTATTGAAAAGCTACAATATTTGGTTTTACTCTGCTAAGCCATAAACCAGTATCTACAAATCCAAATGGCTGCATTAACATACCACTTTTAAGAAAACTAAAGCAAAACTACAATACTGTTTCATGTGTTGTATAACTATTCTTGATGTCTTCAAAGGTCTGTTTCTGGGCAACCAAGAACGACAAAAGGTTATTTGGGTTTCCTAGAAAGATATTTTAGATTACAGAAAACTGTAACGGATGTATCTTTAATGCTATCCAACATTGAACTTTTATTCACTCCCTCCAGCAGGTGGACATAATATTATCAAACCACAGATGCATCATCTTTATGCTTTGCTGTTTATAATAGGCCTTCAACAGTTCCCTTTTTTGGTGATCATGAATTTGGAGGAAAGCTGCTCTGAAGGAAAAGGATTAAAGTAACAAGGGCCAAAGGAGATTAGTTGATACATTCCTGTTTGGCATTTTTATTGAGTTATAAATTATAAAATACAAAAGTAAATAGAAAAGCAGTGGGGAGGAAAAGGGAGAAGTGAAATGGGGAAGGATCAGAAAAAAAGAAGGAAACATTGACTTCCAACTCTCTCTGTTGCAGTAAAATAAGGCATTAACATCAAATCATGACGTTTTGCTTTTTCATAATAATATGAACCAACCATTTCTGTAAAGATCTATCAATCTACTTAGTAAAACCCAAAATCAAAGTTTCATTCTTTTCCACTTCAAGCATGAAATTCAGAAGCGGTCTCCAAGTGGAAACAAAAATACTTACGATCTTTTCTTTAATCAAAGTACTCAATTTTCCCATTTCAGCCAACTCCATCAACTTCTGCAACCATTTTTCCATACAGATTAGTTGATACGCCCCTGATAAATTCTTTATCCTGTCCTTCAAAAGAAAAAAAAAAGATTGAGCAGTAACTTGACCACAGGAATGAATGTGCTTCACAGGTGACCAGGAATACCTGGTCTATAAAATTATTTTAGGTATGCAGTGAAGATGCTTCTCTCTTTTTCCTATTGATTACTTTCCTAGAACAGTCTGAACTGAGGGAGAAGATTGTAGAAAATATTAAAGGTATGGTAGGATCCAGTCACAAACCTACCTTGTTCAGAAATCAAAATGTGTTGTGTTGCAGCTTTTCTTAGTACCTTTCATGATGGTTTGTTCCTTTTAAAATGGAGAAATTTAAGCAGGCAGGAGCAACAGTGAAAATGCAATACAAAGTTGTAATGTGCATTGAACTTCTTTATATCACTGACTTTGCTTCCCCTTTTTCCTCAATTAATGTCTTGACTGTAGTCAAAAATGAAAATGAGCTGATTCCTTGCTTATCCAAATTGCATGCTTAATACACAACCGAGCAAATGCATTCTGGCAATGCCTGCCAAAAACAAATCAAACACTCAAATTTTTAAAGTTCTAGCAGACTAGTTCTTAAATAAATGCATTGGAAATTCGTGCATGTTTTTTTTTTCTTTAGCAATGCAGGAGAATTTCTTTTTCCTGGAGATATAATATCTGTCAGCTGGATTATTTGAAGCATTAATAACACTTACCAGCTATGGAGTCTAGAAGATAAAAGTACTTATTTTTTTTCTAATACAGATCACTTAAAAATATTCACAGATCATAATGTTGGTCCAGAAATTTAATCACTGAATAGGTTAATACATCAGGATATTGCAATACATCAGGATATTAAAATAACTCCCTAGACATTTTAAGTTGATCAGCTGGAAATCTTTCAGCCTATTTAAAAAAAAAAAGATTAGCGCTGCAGAAACATGTTAAGTGTCACTTGATAACTTTGTGTTTTTCAAAAGTAAATTTTAGAGTAAGCTTCCGAATATGCAGGGACATTAAAATAATAAATGGATTGGTTTGAAGTGTGCATTTTTAACTTTGGGAAGTTCATGGTTAGATCTCTGCAAAGTTAATTTTGGATTCAGTACAGGCTGTCTTCAACTTATGTCTACAATTGAGCACAAAATTTTAGTTGCTAAGCAAGGCAGCTGAGTGAGATTTGCCCCATTTTATGACTTTTGGCTGTAGCTGTTCAGCAAATGACTGCAGCTCTTAAGTGAATCATATAATTCTTAAATGAATCTGGCTTCCTACATTGACTTGTCAGAAGCCTGTTGGGAAAGTTACAAATAGTTGATCATATGACCCTGGGACAGTGCAACAGGCATACAGTAAATACATACCAGTTAACAAATGCCCAAATTTTGATCACGTGGCCACGGGAAGGCTGCAAGAGTCATAAGTGTGAAAAACGTTCAGAAGTCACCTTTTTCTATGCCGTTGTAACTTTGAATGGTCACTAAACAAATGGTTCTAAGTTGAGGACTACCTATAATGAAAGATCTATAGATCTTTCTATTCCTAAAGAAATGATGTTTTGTTGGCAAATTGTCATGTAAGAAAATTATTCAGCTTTTACAAGTTGCATTTCCCGTCAAGAATCAAGGGCATAGCTTAGGGCATTTTTAATTCCCCATGTTTGATTTCTGACTTGCATCTTTCACTCTTCTAGCTTTTTTACTTTTATTCAATTCAAAGGAGATTGCTCAGAAGAATTGGGCTATATTATACCTGTTAGGGCTATGTTATTGTTGCTCCAAATAGTGTGGACATGTATGGAAGTTGGAATAATAAGCATCTTGCTACCAATTACTATATATCATCATCCATAAAGATGGCACTTTGTTTTGCCAACTCCACTCCATTAAAAGCCTGCAGATCCAAAGCTGGGAGCATTTCATGGTTTCTGGGGGCACTTGAAAAGTATCTCTATTATATACTTCTCTTGCCACACATTCAGAGGTGGGTTTCAGCAGGTTCTGACCAGTTCTGAAGAACTGCTAGCAGAAATTTTGAGTAGTTTGGAGAACCGGTAAATACCACCTTTGACTGGCCCCACCCCCTCTATTCTCTGCCTCCCGAGTCCCAGCTGATCAGAAGGAAATGGGGATTTTGCAGTAACCTTCCCATGGAGGGGGGTGGCAATGGAGGTTTTACAATATCCTTCCCCTGCCACGCCCACCAAGCCACACCCACCAAGCCATGCCACACCCACCAAGCCATGCCACACCCACCAAGCCACACCCACAGAACCGGTAGTAAAAAAATTTGAAACCCACCACTGCACACATTGTAATGAAGATGCCTATATTCTTCCATAAAGAGCTTCTTCTAGAGCTCGTTTTGAACAACTAGAGTCTATGGTAAGGCATGGAAGATTTCATCAAGTTCCATTTAAAGAAAGACTGCATTTGTGGAGTGCCAGCCATGGGAGACATTAGATAGATTCTTTTTGACTGCAAAGTGTACCCGGCAGAAATGGCTGCTTACTTGGAGTTTTATTTAAAAACTAAACAATACTGGGACATATGAAATAAAGGATTACTTTTCGCGTGGAACAAACCTGCATATCATTTTAAAGACAACACTCTTATTTTTTTATCTATCTATCTATCTATCTATCTATCTATCTATCTATCTATCTATCTATCTATCTATCTATCTATCTATTGGTTCAATTTATATGCTGCCCTTTCTCCGGAGACTCATGGTGGTTTACAATGCGTTAAGCAAGAGCCTTCATACTTTTGTATATACCTGCTTAGTAGGTATATTTTGAAGGGCATTTTGAAGCGAATTGAATATTTAGATCTGATTGGGGTTAACTGTGGGAGTGACAACTTACTATGAATATCTCCTGTTATTTTCTTTGTATCTACTTGTATATTTGTATTAGTTTTATATTTTTAATATTGTCAAATGGTTAAATCAATAAAGATTATCCTGTCCTGTCCTGTCCTGTTCCATCCCATTCCACCCCACCCCACGCCATGCTTGTTCTGACCTAGGCTTCCGGCAGCATGAAGCTGAGTCCTCATCTCGATAAACCCCTTTGATTTAATTTACAGTGAATTCCTCTCCAGCAAACTCTTTCCTCTCCCACAGTCTTTCAAGATGGTTCACAATTACCGACCTTTTATCGGGCTTGGAGAGTGGCCAGGCCAATATCTTTCAGATGCGGCAATACTTGGCAAGAATGCAGGAATGAACTAATTGTCTCCTGCAAACTCCACACCCCTTTCGCTCCTCTTTTATTTCCTCTGGGAGGGGCCGTTCATCGTCCACCTGTGGCCTTACTCCTGAGTCGACCCTTGTTCTCTAGCTGTTCCCTTCGTCTGGCAGCTCTGCGCATGCACACACCGGGAACAGGCTCCAGCTGTTTGTCTGCCTCACTGATGACTCCAAAGGCAGCTGATAACTGTCAGACAGCCCTGGCCCCCTCTCTGCCTCCGATGCAGAGCCCTCATCAGAGCCTTCCTTCCCCAGACTCCAGGACTGGCCTATGTTCCTCCCCAACCTCCTCACTCTCTGAATCTGCTGCCAGATCCGCTGGTGGGCCACAACAGTTGGAGATCCCCTGCTTTAAAAGATATTTTTTGTTATACTAACTGTTAAGAAAGACCAATCCAGTTAACTCTCTCCCTGTTTCAACCTTCAGAACAGGGGTGGGTTCTAATATTTTTTACTACCAGTTCTGTGGCTTATTTTGTGGGCGTGGTTTGATGGTCATATGACAATTCTTTAGGATTTAGCGGAGGTACTGGTCTACCAGGCTTTTAACTGCTTGCAGAGCTGTACCGGTCTACCCATTTGTTCTTGGAGCGTTCCGGTCTACCCATTTGTTTTTGGAGGCACCAGTCTACCCATTTGTTCTTGGAGCGTCCTGGTCTACCACTGCCTTTTAACACTGGATCAGCTGTAGGGCATCCCTTTGAAGCCCCGCGGCAAGAGTTTAAACAGTTTTTTTCCTTCTAGCTGGGACTCGTGAGGCAGTGAATAGATTGGGGGCGGTGCCAAATAAAAGGTAAGAATAACGCGGGGGGAGGGGAGGCAGCTCCCAAACAAAGAGAACCGGTTCGGTGACATCGTATTGTCACCACTACTGGCTCGGCCGAACTGGAGGAACCCACCACTGCTTCAGATCTGGAGGAATGTGGTAGCACCTTTACTAACCTACAAAATTTTACAGAAAGATGTAAGTTGTCGTGAGCTCAAAGTTACAACGGCACTGAAAAAGCGACTTAAGACCGTTTTTTCACACGACCGTTGCAGTGTCCAGGGGTCACGTGATCATCTTTTGCGATCTTTTGTCCAGCGAAGTCAATGGGGAAGCCAGACTCACTTTGCAACCGTATTAGAAACTGAACAACTGTAAGTGATTCTCTTAACAATGAGGGGAAGGAAGGTCGTAACATGGGGCAAAACTCACTTAAATGTCTTGCTTAGCAACAGAAATTGTAGGCTCAAATGTAAGTCAAGGAGTATCTTTAAATCTGTTGCCCACATGAGCCCACCCTATACAGATAATTCTTGACTTACAAGTTCATTTAGTGACCATTCAAAGTTACAACAGCACTGAAAAAAGTGATTTATGACCATTTTTTCATAGTTATAACTTTTGTAGCATCCCCATGATCATGTGATCAAAATCCAGGCGCTTGGCAACTGGGTCATACTTATGACTATTGCTGTGTCCCAAAGTCATGTGATCTACCTTTTGCAACCTTTGGACAAGCCAAGTCAGTGGGGAAGCTAGATTCACTTAACAACCCGGTTACTAACTTATCAATTACAGTGATTCACTTAACTCTGGCAAGAAAGGTCACAAAATGGGGCACAACTCACTTAACAAATGTTTCACCTAACAACAGAAATTTTGGGCTCAATTGTGGTCGTAAGTGGAGGACTACCTGTATATTTTCAAACTTTCTTTTAAAGTCAGCTCAGTGTGAATCTCCTTTCTCAGATATTGCTCTTCTCCCTAAAATCATGTTATACTTTGTCAAAGTAGGATCTTCAAGTACAAATTTCCAAAGGTTGTAGAGGGAATATTTTCCTTTTAAATAACTAAGTATTGGAAGCACATTAATTACAGAGCAGCAGAGAAAAAAAAAAGTACTAGGGTAGAAAAGAAGGATTTCTTAAAATCGTACTGAATGGCACATTATTTTTCTTCAGTTTTTAAAAAAAGCCAAAATAATATAATTAAGTAAACTTTCTACGACCGGATTACGATAACAGTTTGTTAACAGAGAGTTTTGAAATATTAATTTTGTTTTGCTTTACTATTATTGTTCTTCCTGTTAACTACTTTGTCACTAATATTACGGTATATATAGAAGGGAGGTCAACAATTTGCAAATAGATTTAGTAGTTTAAAATTTTTTGGGAGGGCCCATTTTGCAAGGGGTTGGGAACTAATGTTGTAGTAATATATTAATCAGTAATCAATTAGAGGGGATAATATGTGTGTAGTGTGTTTTTTATGTACCTTTTTAATGCTGATTGTTTTTGCGGTTTTTTGGATGGGGGGGGTGTTTTGTATTTTAACCTTGTCTTGAGAAAAAAAAATGTTCAAAAAAGAAGTATTTGTTGATCATATCTTGACTTTAAAAACCAACCAATATTCCATTCAGTATAATTTAAAGGCATTCCTGATTATATCAGCTTAGCTTTAAAAAAAAACAGCAACGTTTGAACAAAAGTCATGCCATTCAGTAAAATTTTGCATAGAGAATTTCCTATGTTTTGAGTTAATCAAGGTTTGGGGTGGCAGCTAAAGTGCATTCAAATCTTCGCTGTTGTGTGATCTTTAATTTTGAATGGCTGGTACTGAAAATGTTCAAAATTTGTATTTCAAAAGAAAACAACAGCACGGGAGTGCAGTGAAGTACATTTTTATGTCTGGCCAAGGAAATAAAATACACAGGGGATTTGTATGTTTGCTTTTTTGCAAATGCAGCTTGCCTAATTCTAACATCTGGAAAGGCCATGAAAGTGAAAATCCCAAATCTGGAAAAGCCATTTTCCCGAAAGAAGCCTGCAGGGTACATTTGGATCTCTCCTTTGTGGTCTGGGAACCTTAAATCAATTCTAAAAGTAGACAAAAGAATTTCTCTAATCTCAGTTTCCTCTCCGGCATTCGGGCAGACTTCTGGAGAAGCGAGGGCTGTCAGAAGCGTTTCACCGAAAAAAATGTTGGGATTCTCTTTCCATTACAGAAGACGCTCTTAAGGTCCAGGCTGCAGCATTTCCAGGTAAGGAAATGGTAGATGGGCCCATGGGTTCTATATATATAGGATCATGAGAACCAGAAACTTAATTGGTGTTTTTTTTTTTTGGAGATGGAGCATAACTTCACCCGCAAAGGCTGTGGTTCACATCTCAGCTTCTCCAGGTGAGGCTGGAGTAATACAACTTCAAAAATGACTGTTTCTTCTTTTAGCTGGATACCCTCAGCTGCTTCCCATGACATCTTAACAAAAATTTGACACAGGAGCAGCAAGATCATGCTTTCTGTGTGAAAATCGGTAACATCTAGACACGTTTTTGGGTTTTCCCACCTGAAGAATGGTAGAGCCCAGGTCTTCAGCTCATAAGACAGGAGTAGAAGGTCTACCAAAACTGAGAAGCTGGAAGACACCGTAATTTCCTAACACCGTATCACTTTGTCTAATTCTCTGCTATGTGTGGGAAAATCATCACTGAGATATGGTTAGGAAGTCCCTTCTTAAAAAGCTGAGATTTGAGAATGGAGAATTCACAACTGTGGTAGGTAAATTATTCCACTGTTGTGTGAATCTTACACTCAGGGTTTCCCCCCCTCCCCTTATATTTAAGTATTTCCTTATATTTAAATTAAATCTACATGTATTCATTTATTTAAGAAAATTTATCTAACTGCCCAACTCACTCTCTGTGACTCCCGACAGCTTGCGAAGATAGTTGCAGGTTAGTACTCATTATTTCTGATTTTCTTCTGTTTCATGCAATGTCGTGCAAAAGGAGTAATTTTTGTAGATGTTCTAATTTAGCTGGTGGACTGATTTTAAGATTTTTTTTTAAAATTGAGGTTCCAGACTTGGTGTAAGGGAGATGCTTTTATTAGGCCAGCTCAAGGTCTATAATAATGGATAAATTATCCTAAATTAAAGGAGAAGGTGACTTCTAATAAATTATTTTGCTCAGGGTCAATATGGTTTTAGGTTTTCCATTCATGCTACAATAAACAAACAAAACCTGGAAAAATAGATGCTTTCTCTGTTGTGGTAACTGTAACAGCCTTGATACAATTTGACCTGAATTGATAAATAAGTTGAATAAATAGATTTAATTCGTAATGTTTTTTTAAAAATTTATCTGTAAAAATAAAAATAAGCTACAGATGACGGTGAATATATATGTCCCAGGATAATGTTGCAGGATCCAATCTGGCTCTGGTTCCCGTGACTGACCCAGATTGGATCCTGCAAAAAAACAAGTGATTTGTAAAAACAATCAAGGTAGTAAACAAAGAAGCCAACAAACTGAATTAATATATAAATTCCAATCTTTCTACTTGTATCCCTTAAATTAAATTTAATTTAGATCCTTTCCAGGTATGAGAGAAGAATGAAAATTTATTTATTTATTTTTATTTTTATTTTT
>JANHZT010008565.1:11339-22650 GCA_032468215.1 Stegonotus admiraltiensis | reverse complement strand
AGCTCCTAGAACCTTTGAGGATCATGCCACTAAAATTGTATAGGATGGTTTTTTTCCCTAACAAAATAAGACAAAAACAAACAAAAAACAAAAACAGGTATTTCCCAGAAACAGGGTGGATCTTAATCCCACCAAATTTATTGAAATCACTATGCTTTCAGCATGAAGCTGGAATTTTGGGTTCCACCTCAAGGGTTTGGATGCTAAACCAAATGTACAATAACCTGAAAGAGATGCTTAGGGAGTTTTTTCATACAAGGCATTGCTTTTATTGCAAAGCAAACTTATAAGAGCATAGTTCAGTAACAAGTATACTATAATGATATGTGGGAATGACCTTGGGAGAGAGGAGGGAAAGCCGCAGTCTAGACAGCCAGACAAGTGGCAGCTGAGTCTGCAAAAGGAATGAAAATGTGGCAAACATCTTAGAATTGACCATCTCTAGTTTCTTGCCCTGTAAAAGTGAGGGGAGAAGAGATCTACTTGCAGACTTTCAAGGTTCCATTAATCCATAATGGCACACAGTGGTTAGAATACAGCATTGCAAGCTAACTCTGCCCAGTTAGTTCGATCCAGCTCAAGGTTGATTCAAACTTTCATCCTTCTGAAGTTGGTAAATGAGAACTCCAAATTGTTAGTTAGTCATATACTAACTCTATAAGCCACTTACACAAACTGCCGTAAAGCAGTATGAAGTGATATATGTCTAAGTGCTATCGCTATTGCTATAACATTACAATAAAGTCAGGGTTAATGTTCTGGGTGTGCTTCTTCTCTGGACTATCTCCCAAAATTGACACAAACAGGCTCTGTATACAAGATTTCAACTTAAATACTTGGTATTGAATCAAGATAAGAAAGCTGTAGAAGACAAAATCCTGGTCCAGATGACTGCTAATGAAGCATCCTCCAAAAAGAAGGATGATATATTATGAAAGCAGAGATACACTGGTCTGATGTCCAAGGTTATTGGTGTTCTGAATTAACGTCCTTTGAGTGCCTATGAGATTCTAGGCCCAGTTTCACTTTTTAGCTTTTTAAAAATTTTCTTAGAAATACTGAGAAGGTAGCATGCTACAATGAAAAGTGATTCACAGATCCTATTATATTTCATAGATTTTTTTTTAAAAAAATAATAATGTGAGATTGGAAAAAAGTAAAATGGGGATAGCAGGGAGCATTTTTCTGTGGTTTTTATTCTGAGAAGAGTACACTTTGTATCTACAGTTGCCACATCCATAATGGCAGCCATTTTGTGAGAGCATATACCATATATTTTTAGAATCTCAAAGGTGGCCATTGGCCTAAAATGATGGCTTATCCATGATCCATGGTTTAAAGATACAAGTAGCAACAATGAAAGCTGATTAACTGAGATACTTCAATTCCTAAATTCAGAATATATTTATTATTCATTTGTTTGTCAAATGGAAAGTCCCGACACATACACATTTTTGTCGTAAAGTAGTATACAAACTAAATCTTCCTCCCATTTTTGTCATGACAAATCTATTGGGTAGGTTGGAGTGATGGCAAACTCAAGGGAGAGGATAGGGAAGGGGAAGGGGCTAACTTCCTGACATCTAGTGTCATAAAATCTAGCAGATTTGATATGTGCTTTTCAGCATAGTCACTTGACTGGATAATGATTATTTTTTCTTGGTAACACCATGAGTGCTAAAGATCTTGCCAAAACACTACTGCATAGATAATAGAGGAAGGAGAAGGACTAGTCACATTCAGTGGTGGGTTGCTACCAGTTCTCCCCAGTTCAGGAGAGCTGGTAGTGGAAATCTTCATAGGAGAGCGATCCAGTTTGCTCCGAATGTCAGCTGGGCCCTCCCCCCACCCCGCGCCATACCTACCTCTATTTCTTTTGTTTTTAGCTCAGCTGTAAGGCATGGCAGAATTGATTGCCATGCCTCACCTGTTTTTTAATTCAATGCACTTGTGCAAAGTGGAAGATTTGCGCGTGTGTGAGTGGAGCGAGCATGCACACGGCAATTGTGCGCAAAGCATGTGAGCAATGCTAACCGGTGGTAAAACTGGTTAGAACCCACCACTGTTAGAAGCCCTAAATGTGTACTACAATTTTAACATGTGGTGTCTGCTAAGTGATCACAAACATTTCATAGAAATATTTCCTTATTAAATCAAAAGTATAATTTAATTCAGTGCATGCTATAATAAAATCTAGTTTTATATATAGCACTACTGCATCTCACTCAAGTTATTTTGGCAAGATAAAAGGGAAAAGGGAAAACCTGAGATCATGTTATATAGTTGGGATTGTTGAGCATTAAACTTTTTTTTTAAAAAAAGTTATTTCTTCTGGGCATATCCTTCTTGGTTTATTTCACTGCTTTGTTTAGTGATATCTTATTTATTTTAGTTTTATTTTAAAGTTTATTCCCATATTATTATGACTCAATAGTCTTAACATTTTTAGTCAAATTTTGCTATATGTATCCTTATTTATTTAAATCCCATAGCTCTAGCCTATATATCTATTTGCTGCATATACTGTACTGTATGTACTGTACTGTACTGTACTGTACTCTACTCTACTCTACTCTACTCTACTCTACTCTACTCTACATTTGCATCTTGATTTGGTCTGTGTTGGTTAATGACTGTAATATTTTTTTTATGATATGATAACAAATTAGCTGGTAATATTTCATTTAGGAGCACTTCCTCTGAATCAATGTCTCCAATTTTATGGGCAAATTATATTTGAAACTGGCATCCATCATTTTCTTTTGAAATTTTAAAATTAATTGGACAATAAATTGGAAAAGTATCTGCTGGGTGCACTAATATTTTCATCACCGCTAATAACCAGTGTAGACCATTGGGCTGTATGGGACCCATACAGATTAATGGGTCAGAGTAAACCCTCAAGGGTGAAGGTTTTGCTTCCCATAAAGGGAACAAAATTGATGTGACAAATGATCACCCAATAATCCTCCTGATTACAATCAGAAAGTTACATGTACATCCCACCATCTTTTAGGGAAACTCTCAAAGTTCAGCTAGTGAACTTTGTGCGCCAAAGTGCACCATGGTGGAAGGGGGCATTTTTGCCTCCCAGGACTCTGGAGGCTTTCCTTGAGCCTCCAGGAGGGAGAAAATGGCCTTCCAGGCTCCAGAGGCCCTCTGGAGGCCTGTTTCCAGCCTTCCTAAACTTCCAGTAGGCCTGTTTTTCACCCTCCCCAAGCTGCCATGCGCACCCTGCACTTACCTGCATCCAAAACCGGTCATGTGGGGACTCTTGGGAGGGGCGTGGGTGGGTAGGTGGGAGGAATGGGATTTGGAAGTTCTCCGAATTGCACAGAATCTTACCTAGAGGTTCTCCCATCCCTGTGTTAATTATGCATTTATCACACTGCAACTGAGTCCATCCACATTGCTGGTGGTCATCCTCTTCTTTTTTTCTACTTTCTACTTTCCATCATTAAAGCCTTCCCCAGAGAGCTAGATCTTTGTATAATATGTCCAAAGTGGGATAATTTGAGCCTGGTCATTTGGATGTCGTGAGAACTTGATTGATTGATTTGAGGATTCATCAGTTTGATTTCTTGACTCTCCATAGTATTCTCAAGACTCTTTGCTTACATAAATTAAATGGTCGTTATTTGATATAGACTATCCTATATCAAATAATGACCATTTAATTTATGTAAGCAAAAATGTAGGCTTCATTCCTTAAAATATTAATTTTAAGGGGTTTGTTCTGTTTTTAATGTGAGGGCCAAATTATTTAATATGTTTTTAAATTTTATATATCTGTTTCTTTTAACTTTGGCTGTGCACCGCCCTGAGTCCTTTGGGAGAAGGGCGGTATAAAAATTTAATTAATTAATTAATTAAATAAACAAACAAACAAACAAACAAACAAACAACTTTGAAAGTTGCATTAACTTTAAGAGTGGATTCTTTAAAGTGGCATCATTTTTCAGGTTTGAAAGAAAGTCTGGGATTAAAAAAAAGGTTATTTTTCATCATTTTGTTATGTCTGACTCTTGGTGACTTTATAGGCAGGTGCTCTCCATGCACAATAATTAAATAATAAAAAATAAATTGAAACTTGTGTGAACATGACATGACACATCCCTACTTTTATTTAAAAGTGTATTTTTAAATGGGTAAAAAATACCAATCTTCTTTAAATGATAGTACGGATGTACCATGTCATATTCACACGTTTCAATTTATTTTTTTTCCCAAAGCATTTTCGGGTTGCATAATTCTAATGGCTATTATTATTCCAGAAAAATAGTTGAAGGTAAAACTCAAATGTTGCTTGTGCAGCATGTCCTTCCTAGGAGTGATCTCATTCTGCAAAGCAATTTGATTTAAAGCAGTCATTTGCACTGAATGAGATCAATTCTTCAAGGCTGATTTACCAAACTGGATGTTTCAGTAGGCAAACAAGTACATATTAAATTATATATGTTAATAAATATAGTTTTGTTGAGGGGAAAAAAAATGTTTGCATCCTTTTGCACATATTCACCTGACTGTTATTCGGGTTTCACATGGGTCCTATTCACAGCTAAAAGAAATCTTCATGAACAAATAACACTAAAGTCATCCAATACATGATGTGCCAGTATGAAAAATCAGTCTTCTCTCTAGCTCATTCAGTTCAGTTAAAAAGATAATAAAGGCAAGTTATGTCAGCATTCAATTGGGGCACCATGGTGGCCTAGAGGTTAAGACCCTGACCTCACATTCAGGAGGCTGAGAGTTCAGCCAGTGGCAAATGTTTATTTATCTGGGCACACAGGCAATGGCAGATGTTTCTTTATCTGGGCACACAGTTTTCTGCTGTGAACTCCACTTAGGCATCAGGAAGGGCATCCAGCCAGTAAATATTCTGTTCCATTCAGTCTCCTTGATTTCACCTTGATACAAGGGATTACAGAATCATAAAAATAAGAAAAAGTCAGTACTTAATTAATCAAACTTCATAATTTGCTAGCATGAGAGGTGGTGCTGGCTACCAGCTGGGCTGGCTTTAAACCTGGGTTGAAATAGTTCATGAAAATCAGGGGAATCAGTGACTATTAATCTCAGTGGCAATGTGAGTCTTCTGAAGGCAACTGCTGGGAAACTAGTGAGTTTCCTTATGCAGTTGGATGGTTGACCATTTTCAGAACAGACTGTTATATTACATAGGCCAGGCGTCAAAGCAAAAAGTCACTGCTAATTTTGTTAAACCATCAGGGTTGCCCTCTGTATAAATCACACAGAAGTTGATTCTTTTTGTGAAGTTTTCACATCAGAAATTCTAGCAACAAATACTTTTTTTTCACAAAACTATAAGAGGAGTTTTTAAATATATTTTAAATATATCCAAATGAAACAAATAGTTAACAATTAACTGTAATCAAGAGCCATGGTGGCATAATGGTTAGAATGCAGTACTGCAGGCTACTTCTGGTGACTGCCAGCTGGCTGCAATTTGACAGTTCGAGTCTAACCGGTTCAAGGTTACCTCAGCCTTCCATCCTCCTGAGGTCAGTAAAATGAGGAGCCAGATTGTTGGGGGCAATATGCTGACTCTGTAAACCACTTAGAGAGCTGTGTAAAGCACCGCGAAGCAGTATATAAGTCTATGTACTATTGTTATTGCTATAAATTGCCGAACGAAACTAAATGGAGAATCTCTTTATCTTCCTCAATTTTTCAAGACTCAGCTCTCCTATTGGAAAGTTTAAAAGTTCAACTGATATTATTTTGTTCCTATTTTAGAATTTTGCAGCCAGTTTAAGAAGGCTGCCTTATTCAGAAGAACCTCCTAGTTTTCTGGTTCATTGCATTGCAAAGTTTAAAAAAAAGTTATAATGCATTATTTATTTGCAGATATACATTATATTGAAGTAAAAAACCAATAGCTTCCCAATTTCTATTGACACAGACCCAGTTTCTAGCCCCCTACATTCCAAAAGGAAACCATTTTTCTTAGAATCTATTATTAATTTTTCTTTTTCTTTTTTTTTTAAAAAGCAATTTAAGAAAAGTTTATGTATTTATTTAACAACCACAAGCCCAGAATTCTAGGTCAAACAAATTTCAGTCTCACGTATACCTTCTGTCACTCAACTGCTCTTTTCTAACTCATGGTAACTTTTTGAAATAACTGCTCATTGCAGCACATTTTTAAATCCTTAAAAAAAAAATAGGATGAGCCACAGTTGTTTTGTCAGTCAGAATGTTCAGGAGTCCCATAATTGCTCATTTTTGTTTGGGAGCTTGAAAATTGAACAATCGTACTTTATTTATTTATTTCTTTTTTTTACACTTAGTAATGAATGATGGTGGCATCAGCCTTTAAAGAATTTGTGTATTGCCCTCGCAAAGGGTCTGGCTGTCACTTCATTCGACATGCATTCTCTCTATAATGCTCAAAAATTATAGTGTTGGAAGGAGTCATGTTGATCACCCTGTATAACTCCTGTTCCATACAGGAATTAAAATATCCATGACAGATGACTTCCATAGTACCCAACGAAGGGAAACCACTACTGGCTAGGTGATTTGTTGCACTGTGGCATTGTTCTGCTAGGAAATTTTTCTGGATATTCAACCAGAACCCCCTTTGCTATAAGTGAAATCGTTTATTCCATGCCTGCCTTTGAGGAGAATAATGTGAGAGCAATTGTGTTGCATTCTGGAAACCCCAGAACAGGAAACATTAAGCTACTATATTTTATGTTTCTTTACTGCTGCTGTAAAGATTTTATATATATATAGCAATAGAAATAGCTTATAACTTACATATTGCTTCACAGTGCTTTACAGCCCTCTCTAAGCGGTTTACAGAATCAGCAGATTGCCCCCAACAATCTGGGTCCTCATTTTACTGACCTCAGGAGTATGGTAGGCTGAGTCAACCTATAGTTAAAAGCAAAACACCCTCAAACAATATAGGAGGATTTTTAAATATTCCAATGTCAATTTTTAAAATCTTTTAGAATTCCAGATCAATCTATTTTTAACATACATTGACAGATCTGTTCATTTTTGCAAACGGTCCCTGAACAACTATGATATTTGGCAGCAATAGAGTCTGTGTAGCAATCAGTGCAGTTGCTGTCTATGGCTTAAGCATCTGTTTTTGCAGTCATCTGTGATTAATGCTTTGAAGGGGAAAAGAGACGCATGAAAGAGGAGCAAAGTCCAGGAGGGCATTTCTTTGAAATGCACCTTGGATCATAGATGAAGTATATTTAGCTGGTAGAGTCAGTTTCATTCAAACTCACTGATAGTTAGCAAAAGCTTTTGGAAATCAGTTAAGGGAAAGTGAGGTCTTTCATTTATTTTAAAAGCATACCGGGAATCATTATCAGGTCAGATGAAAAAAAGCAGGTAGCATGCCACTTGTAGTTGAACCATAACATTAAAATAATTCCCTTTTAGTTATGTTTGGCAACTGGAAAGAAAATCAGTGCGGCTTTTGAACTGTAGAGTCTCAGCTATGGCCATGCTATTAAGCATTTCAGACTGAACAGAACAGTCTAGGACTGTGATGGCAAACCTATGGCACGGGTGCCACAAGTCAGCTCCAGTGTGCATGCGCGCACCAGCCAGCTGAGTTTTGGGCCTACCAGAAGTTGGGAAATTGGCTGTTTCTGGCCTCCAGAGGGCTTCCAGGGGGGTGGGAAAGGCTGTTTTCACCGTTCCCAGGCTCCAAAAAAGCCTCTGGAGCCTGGGGAGGGCAAAAAATGGGCCTACCAGGCCTACAGGTAACCTTTTTGCCATGGTGTGCCAAAAGTGAGGGAAGCATGAAGGGGGGGTCTCACGCACATGCACAGGGGGGGCGTGGCATGGGGGGCATTGAATTGTTGGTGTGGGCACACACACATGCGACCCCCCTGCACATTTTTGGCATACGACGGCAAAAAGGTTAACCATCACTGGTCTAGGAGGTCTTCTAGTCTAACCCCCTGGTCAAGCAGGAAACCCTATCTCATTTCAGACAAATGGTTATCCAATCTCTTCTTAAACTAGATTTAGACTTGAACCATTCTTAAACCAGATTTAAACCTCTTAGTTTTCTGAAAAGGTTTGCTTTTAAGGAAGAATTGAATGCCACTAGTCCTTACCTTGTTATGTAAGGGGCAAATAACTAGACACATTTGTTGAATCCAAAGTGGTGCGGTGGCCTAGAGGTGAAGCTCTTGCCTCACAATCAAGAGGCTGTGAGTTCAATCCTAGGTAGAGGCAGATATTTCTATCTTTCTGGGCACACTGAGATTGTATCTGCTGAATAAATCTCCACATTGGCGACAGGAAGGGCATCTGGCCAGTAAACACTCAGCTCCATTCAGTTTCCCAGATTCCACCCTGTAAGGGATTATGGGGTTGTTAAAAGAGGATGATGATTTGTTGAGTCTAAAGCATAGAAGAGTTTATTAATTTTACATATACAGAAGAATCTAGTCAACTAATAATTAAAGTTAAATTGGTGGTAGATAAGGGTCACCGGAATTCAAAGGGTCTGGAGCTGCCTCTCTTGTGGCAATGCAATGACTCCAAAGAGATGACTCATTTAACCCTGCCTTCTAATTCAGCCTGCCTTCTCCTATAGTTAGGAGATATTGTTTTATCACTTTAGACTTTATGATTGATACTGCTATTGACAACGAACAGTACTTTTTCAGTAGCATATTGGAATGACTACTATACAAGCTTGAAGAAGAATTTTAGAGGAAAGCTTTGGATTCAATGGCAAAAAGTCCTTCCATTGGGGCTATGATTGCAAAATCTTAGCAATCACTAGATCGAAACAAAAAAAAAGTGTTTTATCTGTCTCTTTGCTGCCTCTTGGTACATATGCACATTTTTGCAATCTAGATACAGCAGCCATAACTTCAGAGAGTGGAAGCACAAAGGTAGCCTCTTCCACAGCTCCCTATGTTTTATTCACAGCTCAGAATCACAAGGTTGCCTTTGCTGTTGTTATGCAACTTTATGGGCAAATTTGCTTGGTTTAAAGGGTTTCACTCAAATGCTATATTTACATTGGATGTTGTCTGTAATACTCTTGTGCCTTTGAATCCAAAGACTGTGAAGTCCTAATGTGCAGTTCATGCGGAATTGGTTTTATATACATCAAATACATGAATTGCACTGGCTCCCAGTTATTTTCTGGGTGCAATTCAAGGTGCTATAGCCCTCCACGGCATAGGACCATTTTGCTTCTGGGACTGCCTCTCTCTGGAGGTATCTATCTAACCTATTAAGTTAGAACTGTTCCTGATCTCCTCCCATAAAGCGGTGGTGGTGCAGTTGTTAAAATGCAGCATTTCAGAAAAACTCTGCTCACTGCCAGGAGTTCAATTCTGTCTGTCTCAAGGTTGACTCAGCCATCCATAATTTCAAGGTCAATAAAATGAAGACCCAGATTGTGAGGGGAAATCTGACTCTGTAAGCTGCTTAGAGAGGGCTGTAAAGCTCTATGAAGTAGTATATAAGTCTAATTGCTACTGCTCTAACATTACACTAAAGTTAGAGTTAATGTTCTGGTGTGCTTCTTCTCTGGACTATCTCTCAAAGTACCACTGTGGAGTGGTATATAAGTCTAAGAGCTATTGTTATTACCTAATCAGATTTCAGAGTTATACCTTCTCAGGGGTCATCCCAGCCATTTGGGATAGGGATCCCTACTCTTTTCGCCCTCCAGAGGACCTGGTTCTTCCCAAGGCATTGGGTTAAGATGGGGCTGAGCTGAGAGGCTATTTACTCTGATGCCTGGTGGAAGGCTACTTCTGTTTTTAGCTCTGTTTTTACAGATCATTGTGAACCACCTAGAACAGGGGTGTCAAGCTCAATTTCATTGAGGGCCACATCAGGGTTGTGGCCATGGGGCTTGGCCAGCTGGAGGTCACTCACTGAGGCTCTGTTTTCAGCCACAATGGCCTCCTGCAGCCCCTGCCAGCAAAAACGGAGCCCGGGCAGTCCCAGGAGGTCCTCCTGAACTCCATTTTCACTGGCAAAGGCACCATGGGCTGTTCCTTCACTGTTTCCATGGGTAGCCCCGTGAGCCAGATCTAAGCACCCCATGGGCCGGATCCAGTCCACAGGCCTTGAGTTTGACACCCCTGACCTAGAATCATCATGTGAGATAGGCAACCATAAAAGTCTAGTAAGTAAATAAATACTTATTTTCCACTAAATTTTGATATGTAGTTGTGATGGAGAGATGATTAGAATTTCAAATCATTTCCAAAATGTGGCTCCTATTCCTTTTTTCTGTGATATACAGTACTTAAGGGAAATCGCCAGAGACTCAACAAACTATACTCTGAAATCATTTCCAAATTTATTTTTCTAATGGATCTGCAAGCTCACTACCCCTAAGATTCACACAAATGATCAGCCTCTCTGACTTTCAACAAGCTATAATTTGCAGAATCAGGTCACTGTGATTTTTTTTGTTGGCCTTTCATCTTGGAACTCAAGGCAAGAAATAAGTATCTTACAGAAACTATCCTCTCTCTCTCTCTCCACTGACATTGTTCCCCTGATGTCAATTAACCCCTTTCCTTTCTCAATAAACTTGACTTTAAGCTGGAAAGAAAGTAGAATATTGCGGAAAAAAGATCTTTCACCCCTTTTGCTCAAGCTTCCAAGTTGAGGGGGGCGGGAGTCAGCAAATAAGTATTATTATTTAAAGTAGATTAGTTCATAAAAGAAAATAAATGGATTTGGGGGAAGATGGCTGCTTTCTAGGGCTGTGCAAAGCTTTGATGTGTGATTCACTGAAGCTGTTCTATTAAGCAGAATGGCACTTTCACTTACCAGATTAAAGCAAGTGTGTGTTTTTCTGGGATTTCGTGACTGTCCTTCACAGCTGAACCATGATCGTAGGACAAGGGTCAGCAACCTGAGGCTCTGGAGCCACATATGGGCTCTTTCACCCCTCTGCTGCAGCTCCCTGTCACTCAAAATATGCATCACAGCCATCAATGTGCAACACCTGCTGGCACGCAATTTATTGAGCTTTTCAACCCCCAGTCGGCCAACCATGGATAAATCCAAGAAAAGAAAAGTTTCAGAAGCAAACAGAAGTTTTAATTCAACTACATATGACCGCCTGCTACCACCAGTGGCCTCCCACCGGCCAGTTCGCTCCCATAGAGAGGGCCTTCTTAGGGTGCCGTCAGCCAAGCAATGCCGTCTGGCAGCCCCCAGGGGGAGAGCCTTTTCTATGGGGGCACCCACCCTTTGGAACCAGCTGCCCCCAGAGATACGAAGAATCCCCGAGCTTGGTGCCTTTCGTTGGGCCCTTAAAACTTTT
>JANHZT010008563.1:12340-22736 GCA_032468215.1 Stegonotus admiraltiensis | reverse complement strand
TCTTCTTTATACTAGGTTTAATGTATACTTACTCCTTCCTTGAATTTCCTATTTGTCAAAGAAAGTCTAGTTAACCATTCCTTAACAAAATTATTAATTTTTCAAATTAATTATGCATTCAGGATACCTTTATATGATTGTACCGTATTTCCCTTGTTTCATCTTCTTCTTGTCCTAGGTGTAATCTTACCAGACTGCCCCAATATAATTATACTGGCTTTCTCGTTACCTATCTGATTACCTTATTTTTTCTTCTAATAAACACAGTATTCAGTTGTTGCTTTTGTATTTTTGTTTTTGCCTCCAAAACTACTTTATTTCCTTCAAAATCTATTCAAGTTTATTGTGGATAAATCAGAGTAAATTACGGTATTGACCAACAAACCATGATCAGAAATGAAATCTGAAATTATTGCAAAATAACCAAGATTTCTCATGGTTACTGAACTAAAAAAAAAATTATACCTGCTTCTTTGCTCCTTAAGCTACTACAGAGTTTGGAATACAAAAGAAAAATGAATTAAAACAGACTAACAATGTTAAATCATTATTTCCCTTTGTAGTTTTGTAAGTTTGGATCCAATTTAGAATTTGAATACTGGTTAGTATACAATATGGCTGCAATCAAAGGGAACATAAGTAGCTCAGGGTTGAATGTGGAATACTTGGTGTTCTCTGAGCATGATTGTTTGCTTGCAGGTATTTTATTACCCAACTAGGTAACCTCATCAGTGCTAGTGATTGTGGGTTTGCTGCCTGTTTATGTACAGTAGCTTTCCTGTAGGAATGTGGTTTTCTCTTTTATAATTCCTGATTAGGGTATTGTTTTTTGCTTGATTGTCTAGTATTAATCCTTGCTTATCTGGATGTTGGTTGTTGGAGATAATGTGTTCTGGTTTTTTGTTTCCTTCTTAGCTTTATTGTTGTCTCTTTTGAATGGTATATAAATGTGGTTTATGTGTTTATTGATAGCTGATTTGTCTAAATGTCAAGCTTTCAGGCATTCCTTACTGTTTTGGGGTTTAGTTTGGTATAGGACATCCAGTTTCCCAGATGAAACTATAGTTGAATCTGTCCATGTGTTGTGAGGTTAAGCAATTTCATTGTGTATTCCAGCTGCTAGTCAGTTTCATGGATGCACTCTTATTACTCTTGTGCCTGTCTGTTCTACATAGTGGTTGTTACATTCACTGTCACCTCTTACATTCTATGTTGTAGATGACTTGATTTTTCCTTCTTGGGCTACTGGGCCATTTAATTTACTTAAGATATTTAGGAGGGCATTAATTGCTTTGTGTGCTATGGTAATGCCATGTGGTTGTAAGTCTGTTGATTGTTTCTGAAATGTTTTTTATGTATGGCAATGTTATTCTTTTCATAGCTTGTTTGGTTGCACTGTAGGGCTTGAGTGCTTAGGCAGATTTTTGATAAAGTGATATGGGTATTCATTTTGTTGGAAGATGTTGTATAGGTGGTCATTTTCCTTTTTCTGGGGTTCTGGGTAGTTGCAGTGCATTTGTACCGGCTTGAATAATGTTCTTACACAGTTCCTGTTAAATTGTGGGAGGATGGGGGATATATAAGATATAGTTTCATGAGAATATCTTAGTTGACCTAAACACAATATAGTTGATTGTGCCTTCAAAACAATTGGAAGGACATGATTCATATGGGTTAAGGTGCAGATGTGGATTTTTTTTCTTTTTAAAATGGTTTAATATAAACAGTTGGGAGACACAAATATTGACAGAATCTGTTATCAAGTTAATGGATGCCACAAAACAAAACTTACCATGTTTTGGATAGCTCTGCCTCGTATTAATTTCTGTAGTATAATTATAGCCAATTCTCTCTCTTCATCTATCTTTAAAAGAAAACAAAAGCATTGGGAAATATAGCAGTAAGCTAAAACATCCGTTTTCAAGAATTATGTTCTGTCTGATTCTGGATAAATTAGTTGGTACATTTCACTAAGAGATTTGCTTATTGTTTTTGGCTATAGTATGCTGCCCATGTTCTTACTGGCATAAGATATGAAGAGAAAGAATTACTGTGTCCAAGTGAAGGTGGGAAATACAAACAGTAACTACATAAAGAAAAGTAATAAAATTAAGAGTAATAAGCTAAAGAAGCAGCTAAGGAGGAGATGTAAGCCAATCAACTATCAGATGCTCTAGTAAGTCAAAATAAGCAACTGCCATCAGCTGCTGTTTGCTGATTTGCTGCCTCTCCCTAAACTGCTGTCCTAATTGGCTTAATGTATGTCTCAATGTTCCAGTTAAATCATAAGGCCAAACATGCTGGTTGCAGCAAACAGCACACTCCTAGAGTGAAAGCTGGCTTCTTTGTGTGGTAGTAAAGACAGCTGACTATCAGGTAGGGTGATCTGTAAAGAGACCATCACCCAGTTAATAAACAAGGTGCCCTCAGCAAAGACAAAAAACAAAAAAATCCTGGCTGTAATAGGGAGTAAAATGATTCGTAAGGAAACTGTAGGCTGACCTTCCCAAGTGAAAATATAACTCTGAGATATATCATACCATATCCCCACCTCTCCATTTCTATTGTTAATATTGTTAGTACAAGAATGGAATCTGGATTCCTTTTGGCAAAGAAAGCCTTTAAAATCAAACTTTCATTAATCACTATTTTTGCAATTTTACACTCATAAGATCTCTTTCAAGATACAGCCTTTCCTTATCCATTCAATACTTTAATTCAGCATTAAAGGAGATTAGGAAGAAAAAGAGGCAGCAATAAAAGAAGCACAAATATAACAAAGTAAACTAGATTTCACTCAGAAGTCCACTGATTTTAGAATTCTATTATCTGACTCTTGGTGGGCTGCGACTCCCCTTTAGACCAACCTGGCTTTTTTGGTTTGAACATCCTCTCATCCCTACATGAGAAATGCCTACTCTCCAGGGGTGAAATGCTCCCAGTTCAGACCAGATCGCCCGATCTGTTAGCGATGGCAAGTGGTGGTTCAGAGAACCGGTAGCAAAAGTTCCTGCCCCCCCCCATGCCCAGCTGAGCCGCGCGATCATCAGAGGCTTTTTAAAAAAAAATTTAAAGGCATTTTTTCTACAACCTCTTCAGCCGAAGAGGTTGTAGGAAAAATGTTTTTAAAAGAAAAAAAAAGCCTCTGCTGATCAGGCAACTCAGCTGGGATCGTCAGAGGCTTTTAAAAGAAAAAAAAGCCTCTGCCAATCAGGCAACTCAGCTGGGATCGTCAGAGGCTTTTAAAAGCATTTTAAATGGTTTTAAAAGTTAAAAAAAAAAGTTGGCCACGCCCATCCAATCACATTACCACCACCACCACCACCACCACCACCAAGCCATGCCCACAGAGCCGGTAGTAGCAATTTTTACATGTCACCACTGCTACTCTCTGGCTTTCTTCCTCCTAATTTCTACTGCCATCTTGTGATTGTGACTTGTACTTCTGTTCCCCCATCCCCACCCCCCTTCATCTGTATTACTGGTTTTTCATCCTTGTCATTCTGAATTTATATCTGATGTGAAACCTGATGATGATCTCATCTATGTTCTTCTAACCTGCACCCATATGCAGTAATAGGTTCCACCTGTAAATGCTTTTAGAACTAAGTCAAGCTTTTACAATCAACACTACACCTACTAGTGAAGGTATTTCCAATTCTGGAGTGGGTGGGTGAACCAAAATCTTTGATAACCTCTGAAGAAAACGTAGTGGCTTGCGTGGCTCTTTAATATGATATTTCCTGTCTTGCAGTATCTGGAAAAGTTATATAATATAAAAAAATCGGTCTGTATCTAATTGGCCCCAACATTATTTTCTTATTTACTATGTTCATAGTAAATAAAACTGTTCATACATTTTACTATATTTATAGAAAATTTCTGATCCATGAAATTTCCTATATTTTTATAATCTAATAAAAAGGAATTTTGAGGAGAGAACCTGGAGAAAATATAATATTCTTTCCCATTTTAAAGGACTGTATGAAATAAAAATGAAAACAGGATTAGAGAAGACAATATAACTTTGAAATTAACAATAAATAATAATTTGGCATGTTTTGAATCTGTAATTTTTCTTCACTTCTTACTACAAGTTACATTCCAAAACCAAAAAGGCCACTTATATTGTGGATGCCATGCACCAAAAGTTGAAATAAAATACCTGGTAAACCTGTGCTAATTCCATCTCTAGTCTAGCAGACCGCTTAGTGAATCCATCTTTTGTGGTTAAGCTTCTGGGTTTTGGAGCTTCAGTTCGGGGCTGTGTAACAGAATCAGGAAGAAATGCTTCTAGTTCAAGTAATCCTAAGAAAAACAAAAGATGAACATAGAGACTAGAAGGTATGTTTTAACACTGATGCAAGAGAACTAACCACTTTTGTCCAAGATGGCTCCTTCATAAATGGAGTTTTTCTCATCCATAAGAGTATCTCTATTCAATGGAGAAAAACATACTTCCAAAAGTACTTGTGCACAGGATGCATATGAATCTAACTTCCCACACTTGCAGCTCTATGTAGGACACAGTGATCCTGGAATGAATGAATGAATTTGAACATGACTCACCTTCATAGGTGTTGAGAAAGGAATTCTTCACTACATAACGATCTGCATGATTATCTGGAAAGTAGCCAATTCTTGATAATGGAGCATAAGGCTGTGATTCATATTCAGTGTAGTCCTTAATTACATTTCTTCTCTCTAGTTTTCCCTCTACATTTTTTCCCTTGGCTATTAATCTTCTGATTGCTGTAAATAAATGGCAGATAAAATTACACCAGTTTTAAATATAGCAGTTGACCTCTTCATTTCCTTGAAACTGGGATTTGGCTACTATTATTTCCATTTGCTAAGAATGGGATACTGAAACATCTTGTTGCATTTTTGTTAGCAGCCAGTTTCCCAGAGCAGGAATGTGGAAAATATAAACAGGCAATTACAAACACGTCAACTGCAATGATTTCATGAATTACTATAAAGATATATTCCTAGCCATGCTGTGTTGCATCCATTTTCTAAAGCTTGAATCAAATCATGCTGGCCAAGTGGACAGCTCTAAACAATTATTGTCCTTTCAGACCTTTAGGTATTAATATAATCTATGCCAGACATCTATACTAAAAGTTATTACACTAATTTAGTGCTGAGAATAAGTTGGCAGAAGATGAAGCTGGCTTTGAAGATAAGCATTCTATCATGTACCTAGCATTAAACCATTTAGTTGAAGACTAGTCTCAGAAACAAAAAATGACTCTACATACAGCATTTGTAGACATCAAAATTCTTTGACTTTTTGCCAATGAAAAATTACCTTGGCATCCAGTCATATTTCTATAGATTCAAAATTATGATCAGAAATTAGGGATTATTTTGTGGCTAATGATCAGGAATTATTTTGTGAATATTGGACACTTGACAGACAGAAATTAAAGAATTCAGCTAATTGCCAAAGATGTGTTCAACAATCTATATTGTGATTAGTCTTAGATCCTTTATGTAGAAGCAATCTCATTTTGTTTTGGAAGATTCATTGGTTTTGTAGGTGCTCGGGCTCTTTTCAATTACATAGTAATAGTATGAAAACTAACAAAAGGAAAAGGGAATATGCTTGCAAATAGGGTTGTTACTACCAGAGATGAACACATGCCCATTCTCAATGATGTGGTTTATTCTCTCTTTCTGTTTCTCAACAAGCCTTCTATTGCTAGGAATTTCACCTCTCTTGAGAATATACTTACTCTCTAATGATTTTGCTCCATACCTTTTATGTGTTCATGTTGAATCTTTTTCACTTTCTTTTCTTTTTCTTGCATAAGTTTAAACCAGTGTGCATCTAAGCAACTGACATTTAATTCATTGTGCTTCTCTTCTCGTTTCATCAGCAAGGCCTTTAGAAAATTTAGTCTCACTTCTTGCAGTCTTCAAAAGAGCAAATATATGTCCATTTATTATAAAAAAGTAGATTCTCAAAAGAACTTTAGATGAAATTCTACTAAAATCTGGTATTGGAAATAGTGTATAAGAAATTAATAACATAATTTAGATGACTACAACAAATGGCTAGAATACTGTGTAGCACCAATCATGCATTGCCAAAAATGTTTACTGAGACTGCAGAACCCAAAGATAGATTCCTAAACATCTGACAGGATAATGCACCATTAGTGGACTGCATGTAGCTTAACATGAATCTCTCTTATGCTGTCTAATCCTATAAATTTTTATATTACAATATAGCATACAATCTCAACAGTGAATATTGTACATAAAAAGAGGACTTTCCATAATCATTATTGGGTTTGATTTTGATTGACTCATATTAGCTAACAAATTCATTTTCAGGCTTACAAATATAAAGTTACTATATAACTTTACAAATACTATCAAGCTTATTTCTGTTTCCAGTAACCAAGAGAAATCACCAGTATATTGGTTAAGATATGGGGCTAGAAACCAGAAAGATTAAGAGTTTTAGTCCCACTTTAGGTACAGAGCCAGCTGGATAACCTTGGGCAAGTCACGTGCTCTCAGCCACTAGGGAGGAGGCAATGGCAAACCATTTATGAAAAGCCCCGACTGGAAAACTGACAAAAATTTATTTGAAGGCACATGCACACAACTAACAGAAATAGTTACTTTGTGGTTTTTAGTTGCTGAAATTTATACTGTATTTAACAATGGGAGCTTAAAAAAAGCAAAGGCTTGTGTACCTCCCAAAATCCTTACATAATGCTCTTGTTGTAAGTTAGCACCATATTCTATGAGGCCTTGGATAACATTTAAACTTCGTTTAAATGCATGCTGCATTTCAGAATGCAATTGTATATGGACAGCTCATAACCAGCCAAAAATTCCTTGAAGAATTTGAAGAACTCCAGAAGCTTACACATATTGTAAGTATTCGAATTATATATTAGTGTTTCAGTTTAGCAGAATACAGCTGGCCATCATAAATCCAAGAAACCAAGTATACAGCATGCTGACTATGTACATGATTTGAACCGATTGACATTTTGGGGCCAAGAAGTATTCAGACAACACACAGTTCCCATTACCAAGACTGCCAAGGATGAGGGTAAGAACACAGGAATATAAAAACTACCTACTCTTCTATTTCTTCTTCCCGAAAGGCCCACTCTTTTCTCTCCATTTCCTCCATCATTCTCCTCCGTTTTGCAATGTGTGCAGCATCATTCAGGGGTGGAAGAGTGGCCTCCCAGGCTCGTTTCTCCCGGGCTCGTTCAATTACTTCCACTTCTGCCTGAGTTGCTGGAAGGCCATGACCTTGAATGGACAGGAAACAAAAAACAGACAGAAGGCTCAAAATACAGCAACTAAAAACCACAAAGCATATGAGCCAAAATATTATTTAAATTCTAGTGTAATGAAAAATTCTAAAGCTAAAATTACCTCTTGAAGTATTGAAAAATAAATGATCATTTTAAGCCATCATATCCAATCTCTTCCTCAATGCTGTAATCCAAAGTAAAGCATCCACCAATTCCTGTCAAACCCTTCTTACTGTTACTAAGCTTTTCATAATATGAAAACTGGAATCTACCTCCTTATAATACAAAACCATTGTTTTACTCCTTACACATTTGAAAAGTGTCAAATCCCTTCTCCAGTGATTTATCTTAAAATTTAAACAAATCAACTTCCTTAGATTCACTTGGTAATTTTTATATTCTGCTGATCCCTTTTGTTAGACTTCTTTATCTAAATCTATATATCTTAACCTGCTTCTAATGCATTCTGGGGGTGTATTTGAAGAATATAACCATATCCCACTCAGTCATATTTTCTCAACACTAAACCCTCCCAGCTCCTTCAATCTTCTTTCACTGAACTTAATTTTCCAGTTTTTGATTGTAATTATTGCCCTTTTGTAATTATTGTTCTTAGAGTGTAACGCCCAGGACTGGAAACATTAATTGGATGTTTACTTGAAATCACATCATACTGTTGACTTAATGTTCAGCTGTAGATCAACTATAATTCTAAGAACTTTTTCATACATATCATTAGCAAATTTCTGCATTTATTTATTTCATGTGGTAAACTTTGCCTACTTCACTAACCAAATACATTTTGAATTTTGTATCTCTTCTAACATAAAAAGTATACCATCTATTTTAGTGTCACTTGCAAATTTGGTAAGATTTTCATCATCTTTCATCCAAACTGCTTTTAAAAAATGTAAGCAATTTTGTAACAGAGCTCTGCAATTGGCTAGATTGAGGGGTGGAAAAGGAAGATTGACACTCCATTCACCAATTGGGTTGATCACAATCACAGTTGCTGCAAAGAGTTGCAGCAAATCCTTTAATAGTATTTGAGATTACTTTATGATTTTGAAATGTTTTGTGATGGTACTCAATCCTTTTCAAGATTCCAACTGCTATATAGAATTTTCTAGCAAAGTCAGATATGCTGGAAATTAAGTATACTGAAGGAGAAAAGCTATTTTTTCTCCAGTTGACCATTCAACTCTAGATATGAATTGTACAGACTGCAGAATGGGAATTGCATCATTGTCTCACTTTGCTCTATGCCGAATTTTTAAAGAGGAATTGTGTACAAATATTTTATTGTTCACAGTAATGTTTTAATAATATGATCAAGTGAAATAACATCCTAATTTCTTTGTTCTATCCTTGTCTGCTTTTGGGAGCCTGCTCTCTCCTATACGATTTAGGTATGAAACCCCTTTATTTTATAATTAATGTGAAATTTACAATCAGAGACTATCCAGGATAGCCAAAATCTACAACAATCTTCTATTTTAGAGATGAATCAGATGTAGATGTTATTGCAGTTTCATTTTCTTCTATTTCCTGTCTGTAAATTAGAACACGGCAAAACATTACATTTTTCTCACTTTGGATAGTAAGATGGCCAGTATATAAATGTGGGGAAACCAGATAGTTTTTTCCCTTCAGATGACAAGATGTATGCACTGATGAAGATACTTAACTGCAAAACAGAGTTTTATACATCAGGCAATAGTATGAACAATTTTGGTAGCTAAAAATAAATCTTGTGTGTGTACATGTACACAAAGGCGAAATAAAAACCAACAGACCATGTGAGCATAGGTTTGTGAAACTCCACAACAGAACAGCTATACAAACATTTGGGAGCTATGCTTTGCTTCTCTCTTAGCCAACTACCTATTCCATTTTGACAGATGGATCAGCAGCAAAAACTACTTTTATTTGTGCTCCGGTGGCCAAATTCTAGAAAAGACAGACAAGACTCTCATAATACATACTGCAGAAATGGAGTAGGATGTCACCATTCTTAAAATCTCTACCTGCTTCCATCACATTTCTGTAACTTTACTACTCAGCTATTAAATTGTTAATGAAAGGAGAATGATTGGCAGGATGGAAGACAAGATAGAGCTCCTAACACAAATTAATGAATTTTGTAAGCACCCTGGCTATTGGAATTTCTAGAAGGCTTAAGCGCCTGCATAATTGATAGTTGAGGTTGTTTCTTCTTTGAGAGCAAAAGGTATGAAAGGTCACGTCATGGGAGCTTAACTATATTACAGAAAGACATTGTACCCTGTGTTCATCAGGTCTTAAACTCACCCCATGTCAGTGTTGCAAGAGTTAACAATTCAGGTATTGAACCTGAAGGAACTATGTATTCAGGGCTATAGGGGTCTGTCTGAGCTTCACCATCCCGATAATCTGTTTGTGTTTCCACGGTTCGTGAAATGAGATAGGCTGGTTTGTCTTTGGATTTTGCTGGATGAGTCTGTAGCTCTGGCCTAAAATGCAAGGAACCAAGGAAATCTTTCAAAAGTTCCTACATGATTAAAATAAGATTTTAGTTATGTCACATTATAATATGCTTTTATTATTGTTATTCCACAATGTTACTAAGGAGTTCAAAAAGATTACATTCCATTGTTCCTAAACCTTAATCTTGTTCTTTCCTTTTATAAATTACTTTCCACATTATTTTGCTACCCCTGGATTCTGTTATTAATCTAATACACCACTCACACACTTGGTTCATTTTCCCAATCTTCCACCTAATACATAAAGACATGTGTAGTTCATATCAGTATCCCAGGGATGGGGGGAATCTGTGCGTGCCTCCCTCTGCTTAACAATATTTTGTGTCAGATCCCTAAAAGTGATACTGCCATTCAATTGGGAGAAGGGGGCCCCCTGGATTCGATTTATTAGCATTGCCTGTGTCAACAGATATTTTACAACCTATATCAGTGATGGCTAACCTTTTTTCCTTCGGGTGCCAAACCACGCGCACGCACACTATCGTGTGCATGCACATGCCCACACCCATAATGCAATGCCTCTCCTGCATTTCCCACCCCTCTGCACATGCGTGACTCTCCCGCATGCACACGCGACCC
>JANHZT010008559.1:289507-307960 GCA_032468215.1 Stegonotus admiraltiensis | reverse complement strand
CATCCTTTCAAAGGTAGGTAAAATGAGGACCCGGTTTGTGGGGGCAATAAGCTGACTTTGTATAAAATATACAGAAGGTATGAAGGCTATTGCTTAACACATTGTAAGCCGCCCTGAGTCTCCAGAGAAGGGCGACATATAAATTTTTTTAAAAAAAACTTTGAAAGTACAGCAGGATAATCCATGTGGAAGTAATTTTCACAGGGGATGAGGAATTTGTAGAAGATGAGATCATTCAGTCCTCCCATTCAGAAGTGGTTCCTGATCTCTACCAGGCTGCTGCATAGGCCAGGGATCACTTTTGGATGGCAGGATGATCTCATCTTCTACTCATTCTCCTGGAAGTTCAGACAAGCCCCCAGGCACTTTCTATATTCATTAAACCAACATGGCTTTTCTCTTGTGTGCATTCTATCTTAACACTACTGTATATTTGTGAGCGATGCCATTTTGTAGTTCATTTCTTTAAAATGGATCTTGTCTTACAGAGATATGAAAATCATAGCATGGACTCATTACCTGCACAAAATGTCCGTCTCATTCTCTCTCTGTCTCTGTCTGTCTCTATCTCTCTGTCTCTCTCTCTCTCTCACTCACACATACACACACATACACTTATAAACAGAATTTCCATGTATATTTAAATAGCTGAGAGTTTCAAAAAATATTTCCCTAGAACCAGGATTCCGGAGCCAAAATTATGACAAAAGATTCAGAAAATGATGCCCTAAACTTTTTGACCACATTATAACTCTACAGGGATCAAAACACAGTTTTACATTATAAAACATATGTTTATGTTATGAAAAGATTTATGTAGTCCCTTACTGTATTGTGAGTTCAATTACATGGACTGTGAAGGCAAAGCACATTATAAAATAAAGTAGCATGAGTGTACACACAGCAATTCTCATACAACATTTGTCAAAAATATTGTCCAAGCCAAAAGATTTAGAGGAGAGAAAAGTGTTTGAAAAGAAAGAAATGAAGTAGTTGGCAGGAGGATTTGTGATAAAGGGAAAATGCAAAGTATATGAATAGCTTTTTTCAAAACACACATTTTGATTATACTACTTAGATTACAAGGAAAAATACTACTTATACTACTACTTATACTACATACTACTTAGATTACAAGGAAAAATGTTCAACTTGGGAATTCATTTTCCTTTTTCAAACAATTAAAATTAATTTCCCCAATTAGGAGTTCCAGAAATCAATTCCTTCAAGATTTTTCCATCATATTAAATAAACCCACAGAATATGATAAACAGTAAACTAACTAACAGTAAAAGTGTCTAATGGCTTCATGAAATAAAAATTATTTCAGTTTCCAATAAAGCCAATTTTGGCTTCCTATCTGGTTCTTTATCAAAATGTTTAGACAATTTGAATACAACAAGTCAAATGATTTTGACCCATGCGTATACCCACTCATTGAGAGAGATTATTAGGTTTTATTTAAAATATTAAAAGTTAAAAATATTCAGAGTACTACAGTATGGTTTTTCACTGATAATCCAAGTGTTAATTCACTTGTGTTCCAAAAGGAAACCTGTGAGTTAAAAGAGGAATATTAACCATTTTTTGGTAAGATCCTTAATGCGTGTTTTATCCTTTGCTGGTAAAGATATCTCACAATTCTGGATATACATTTCTTTGTTTCATTTGGAGTACATCCTTAGCAGGATATGACATAGTGATAAAAACATTGTTATCAGATACCTTATTAGTTTGTGGAGTAATCTCTATGAGATGTTCATTTTGTTTTGGCCTTCTTTAATACGGCCACATGAATCTTTTTGGACTCAATATGTTTGAGAACCAGCCTCATCAATTATTCCAAAGGCATATTTATTTCTCATAAATATATTTCGGTCAGCTACTTTCATCTGTATTGCATCTCTCTCCATTTTTTTTTATCACTCAAATTCATATCTAGGAAGAAAATAGCCACCCAACCCAATAGAAACAGAGCTATAAGAAGCCTCTCTAATACCATTGTAGCTTCGATGCACTATAAGTTTTGGAAAAGAATGCAGAGAAAAGTAACTTCTCCAGTCTTCCATTCAGGAAAGATAAGGGGGAAAAAAAATTCAGCCCAGCCCAGACAGAGGTTAATAAAGAGTTCATCAGATTCAATACGAAATTGTCTTGCTCTTCAAGCCATCCCATCTGAAGATGGGTCAAGAATACCTTTTCCCATTATTTCTCCGAAAACAGTGGAAAGAAGAAGAAAAAAAGAATTAGAAAAAGAATTAGAAGACGCATGTAATCAATCTTCTCCTTTACAAAATCCAGTAGTTCTTCAATCTGCCAGATACTGTATCTTTCAGAGCAAGAGACAGGCAATGCCTATTAAATGTGTTTTTCTTCTCCAAAGAAATGGGGTCAGTAAAGGATCCTTCTAACCTTAATACACTAAAGCTTTAATGAAAGGCAACTGCTATTTTAAGATTTTATGAGAGGATTTTTTTTATACGTGTAACAAAGAGTTGCGGACACCTGTACCCATTACTACAGAGTTTCCACAGACTCTTTTTATCTGAATCTCCACGCCAGTTCTTATAAACTTTTACAAATCGTTAGACCCATAAATGAGGCTTAGTCATGAAGAAAGCTAGGTCTTGACATACTCAACTGTTATGCTTTAAAATAAGACTGATATGCTACAGTGTCTTTCTTTTTATTATGGTGCTTTCATTACCCTACGTTCTCTTGACAAAGGAGGCATTTTCTCAAAAGTACAGATACAGATCAACAGCGTTTGTTCACTTTCAAATCCTATAACATCAAGACCACAAAATTACACTAGAGTCGTTTCTTAAATATGAATGTATATCTGCAGAAGCCCATTTAATTCAGTCCATGAACACTGTCTGATTTCATCAAGTATAAGGTAAGGAACAATGTTTCTTCAATAATATGAACAATAACTGCCTATAGTTATATTGTTCCTCTTCATTGACAGGAAGGGAAAAATACTAATCATTAGACTCTTTTGATAGAACTGTACAACTTTGTTGGTGCCACAGACCACAACTTGTCTGTCAAATGAGTCATCCTCTAAAATGTGGGTGGGGCCAGAATAAAAATTAAAGTTTATTTAATTGAAATATAAATTTAAAATTAATTCAAGATGTCAATTAGATTACGACATAATTTTCATATATATTTAATGATTTCTCTCTTCCATTACGTTAAAAATACAGTTTGGTTAACCATAAATTGCATGTTGTACAAGATAGAATTTTGGAATATTCAATGGATTGCATTTGCAAAGATTCATGAACTTTGTTAAAGTGGTCCTTGCTATATCATTATTCAGCTGCACAGCCACTTTATCTCAAAAAGAATACTTGATGGTGAGTGATCCTCCCAAGCTGAGTGTCAGGTTCCAAACAGAAGGAAATAAAAGGAGACAAACCTGGATGGCTGCTACCTTAGTTTAATCACTTCTTGGCACTCACTGACAATCACAGATGAAAATCTTGTTAGGGCTACTGCCCTGTGTTTCGCACCATCATTTATCCATTAGTTATCACCATCCAACCAATCACACACACTGCTCCCTCCTATGTGACCCGGAAGTTGGCTTATGTTTAATTCTTGAGTATTTACAACCAGCATCTAAACAGTTAATTCACTTGAGTGTTTACAACCAGCATCTAGACAGTTAATCCACTTGTTATTTCCAGCAGGCCATGATGATGTCATCCCCCAGCTATTCCTCGCCCCCCCCCTACAAGAATGGCAGCTCCATGCCGACAACACACTGGAGCTGACAGAGGTCTTGATTGTTTCCACACCTATAGGCAGACTCTTGCCAGACTAAGCATTCTACTATCTGCATATGCCATATACTTTGAGAACTATTGGGGAGGGCCTGTCTTCACCCTCTTTGTTTCACATAAAATATCTGGATTTAAGTGTCTCTTATTCCATTGGAATGTATCTCCTCCCTCTTGGGAATCCAGCCTACCACATTCCATCACATTGCCCATGCTTTTAGTATTCCATACGTAGCACATAAGCAATACACCTACCAAAGAGATCATGTTTTCCAGTAAGGTACTTTGTGAACATTCATCTTCAAGTTGAATGCTCTTGTGATTAAATCTGGCTGATGATTTGCCTGATGATTAAAAAAAAGATGCTGTCACATTTTTGACCATGGATTTGTATTGTATGCCATCATAATGAAAAATGATGTGTTGCCCTATTTCTTTTTAAACATCATGGCATCTGGACAATGTTTCATCATATATCTTGGTTCACCAACAAATGTTAAAGACAGGATGATGCACTATCTGATATTTCTAAAATCATCATCATTCAATGCATCAATTAGGCCTTTGATATAAAGCTTGCTTGAGTCATTCAGTTGAAATTCAGTCTCTTGCATTCAGTCTTAGCAGCCACATCAACTACATATTGTTGGAAAAGATGCCCTCCCCTTAAAAGGTTATTAAACTCATTCCTGTAGTGCATTATTTGATATGCATAGTAACACTGCTGTTAGTTTGTTGTCATTTGGAGCTAATGTCAGACGTCATCTCCAAGAGGAAAGAAAAGTATGTATTGAAAGCTGTCACAGGAGTGATGGGACTCTAAAATTATTTGCAAGTCACTTCCTTGATTTTTCAACATAATGTACCACAATGTTATTCAGTTGTTGTGTTGTTTGGTATAATGACAGTGACTTTGTTGCAATTTGTGCATTAAAACTTTCTCATAACCAAATGCTGGTCTCCAGTCAAGATCAATGACTATGGAATGTTCTTGCATGTCTCAAATTTGTTCTTTTGCAGGTCAAAGGGACACAATGTATGGATTTCATTCTGTTGCAATAACTTCCTCCATAATTCAACCATCTCACATTGAATTCTATCATTCAGGAATATACCCATTCTTCTACTCTGTCTTGAGGATCTATAAAGTAAATTTGAGTAAGTTTGGTTTGCTGGTTGGTGTCTAGCATTAAATGTTTGATCCGTTACTCATTGAAAGGACTTTGGCAATTTGTAGATATTACAAATTGTCTCTCATGACTTTCCTTTCATACAGGTGAACTTGGTGGTTTCTCCAAGGAATAGGAACACATGACAGTGAGGGCAGTTATGCATTTTGACTTGCTTTTTCTCTGTTGAGGTTTTGTTGTTGAAAGAAGTGTTGTTGTGTTGAGGAACTTTCACAGTAATTTTTGTTTGTCACAGTCCCCTTTCCTCCTCCATCATTTCTTGTGACCTCATTAGGTACCTTTCTTTGTAATTCCAGAGATGTGTAGCCCTTTTCATAGTCTGTTGTACTGATGATATTTTACTGTATTTTAATTTTTACAACGATGTTGTATGTTGCTTTTCTTGCCTCAGAACAGTTTGAAATCCCTGCTGGCTTTTCCATTTAGTTGTAGCAAGTTGTGAGAGACAGTGAAAAAAAAAATAGAATGATGCTATCTCCTGAGGGCTAGGGCAGGACCAGTCTATTAGATCTCTGGTGGCGAAAGGAGGCACCAATCTACACTCAGTTTCAAAGTTGTTGTTGTTAGTTACAAAGTTGTGTCCGACCCATCATGACCCCATGGACAACGTTCCTCCAGGCCTTCCTGTCCTCTACCATCCTCTGGAGTCCATTTAAGCTCACGCCTACTGCTTCAGTGACTCCATCCAGCCACCTTGTTCTCTGTCGTCCCCTTCTTTTTTTGCCCTCAATCAGTTTCAAAGTAGGAAGTGATTAATAAATGAAGCAGGATGGGCAAAGACTAAAGTATAGTGGTTCATGTATTTGACTGAGACCAGATAGATCCAGTTTCTACACCATCTGCAGTCACAGCAGCCTTATTGGTGACTTTTAGCCCAATCTACCTCATGGGTTGTTATGAAGAAATAAAGGAGAATAGAATGGAGGGGTGAAATGCTCTCGGTTTGGCCTGGTTCGGCCGAACTGATAGCGATGGTGGCCAATGGTTGGGAGAATCGGTAGCAATCGTGGCACAAGGCTCCACCCACCCGCCCAGCCATCATTACGTCCTGTTTTTTAATAACCTGTTTTTTATCCTTTGCGCATATGCAGAAGGGTTTGCACATGCACGGAGGGTCCGTGCGCACATGTGCACTTCTGAACTGGTTGGGAAGGTAAGTAGATTTCACCCCTGATAGAGCGCTATGTATATGCCTTGAATTACTGATCAAAGAACGTGTGAATGTCTGTGTACTTAGAAGGTGCATTTAAAGCAATAAAAATATCCATGTCTTTCTTCATGTACCTTAAAAGTTACTGCTTCTTTAAGAGCCAGATTATGAGTCAATTCCTTGCAACTATGTGGGGGAGGAATCAAGGGACTACAAGACTGGCTGGGAAACTGTCATGGAACATTGAACACGAAGATCACATCATAGCAAGAGCTGCCCAGTAGCGAAGCAGCAGCCAATAGAACTGAAGCAGCTACAACTTCCCCAAACTTCATTCCTTTGGGAATCATGGATTCCAGATTTTGGACACATTCTGTAAGTTAGCCCATTTGAAGTATCTTTGCTCAAAAATTATTGCCCTCATGACAATGAGAGTTTTAGTGGTACATAGATCAATAAATCAATTTGGTACACAGATGTTAAGAGATGACTTGATTAAAGAATTAGAGGTTCCTATGTTGACCAGACAATGAGTGTCTTAATTTCTATAGCAAGAATATGAATTAAGAGCAATAATTTATAGAACAAAAATAATATTTATAATGTATTGGACTCTACTATATTTATATAGACAAGGATTGTCTAAAGCAGCACTTTGTTGGAGATGTACGGTAATAAGGACAACACTTTTTTAAAAAAACACACACATGAACATTTCAGTTTAAAAAAGTCAGTATTAAAGCAAGAAAGTAATCATCACTGTCATTATTGTCCGATTCATTACTGTTTCTTGCTAAATAAATCTGAGAATCTTGCAGGCAAGTTGAAAGGCAGCAGCACATCCTTTTAAGTCTTGTAAGGACTTCACAGGTAGCATCCACTGCATTTTTTATACTACAATAAATACTTAACACAGTTCCTATTTTCACTGCCTGTCAGGTGCAGGAAGTCTAGTTATGAATTGTTGAGAAATGGTTATTCAAAAGCTTAATGACAGGTTTTCCACTTTATTTGATTAATGAACTATAATTAGTTACAAAAGGCTGTTCTTGGGAATGCAGATTTGGGTCTCCTGACATTATCCTCCTCTACTGCACCAGCCATTAGTTATATTTGAAGTCCAGGCTCGTATGTTTCAGAATACTGCAATTAGTATACCTCTAAATATTATACGCATATTTATTAAGCATTTCTCTAAAAGAAGAGTATTTCTATAGACAAGAACAAACACACACACACAATTTCTGCATTTATATATGCAAATATTTACACACACACACATCAGATAATTGTGGAGCGCACTGTTTTGTGGTGGCATTTCTCCTTTCTCTGATATTAGTTTTATTCAGTGCTGTATTGGGGAGGGGAGGTCTAGTTCTACGTTCCTTCTATGTAGGGTGCGTCTGGGCTTAACTCTACATCACTCCCATTTAACATAAATATTTTATAATATATAAGAACATTTAACATGAAACCAATGTGTGAGGTGATATATCAGCACAGAGTGAAATATCAGTATGCTGACGATATTGAATTATACCAATCCACCCTTGGCTGGACAGGTGATGCTGTCTAGGTGCTTACTCAGTTCTTGCAGAATAGGAAGGTCTGGATGGGGATAAACAAGCTGTAGGATTGAGTGTCTTTGGGGTTTTGAGTACCCTAGATCAGGGGTCCAGGGCTGTGGCTTGGTACTGGGCCGTGCAAGTGGCAGGCAAGTGCATGAGCATGCAAAACTGCATTTGCGAAGCAGTGTGAGCAAAACCATCCCCCCACACTACCACTGCTGGTCCCCAGAGCCAGATAGGTTGGGGACTGCTGCTCTAGATGTTTAATCTTTAACTTTCAATGGAGAATACTCCTCCAGACAGAGGTACTGCACAGTTTTGGAGTCTTCAAAAAGCAGGCGTTAATTGTGGCTTTTGCACAAATCCTAAGTACCTGCTCCTAGACTAGGAGACCATGAATCAGTGGTGGGTTGCCCCCGGTTCGGACCAGTTCACAAGAACCGGTAGTAAAACTGGTGGGAGGCCCCACCCACTGCCCAGATGTCATTAGCGATCTGCACATGCACAGAAGCAAGGTACACGTGCTTGCTTCGCTTGCCCGCTCAATCCCATTGCGAACCAGTAGAAAAGGTAAGTAGAACCCACCCCTGCCATGCATCTTGGTCACTCTCCAATTGGATTACTGCATTGTGCTCTACATGGGGATGTCCTCAAAAATACTTGAAAGCTTTAACCAGCTCAGAAGGCAGTAACATCTACAGTTTTACACTTGCCCAGTTTATTTGAGTTACCCTGCTGTTGCGCAAACAACATTTGGTTCCAGTATGCTTCTGGATACATTCATGGTTTTGGTTATTGTCTTCAAAGCCCTGCAGCCCAGGTTACTTGAATGAGCCACATATCTCCAAAGATCTCTGCCTGTCCCATTAGATTTGACACACAGATGTCCACAAGGCTCCTCTATTAAACAAAGTTATCTTGAGGAATATAGAGTCATGTTTTCTCTGCATGGTGCCACGCTGCTCCTGTGAAACAGCTTCCTCCCTGAGATCCTCAACCTCCTGGCCTTCCAGAAGACTGTGAAGACTTGACTTTTCTTCCAGGTCCTGGATCAGGATATTAAATAAGCCCCAAACAGGAACATTTGTGTAGCTGGGTATGCTATACGGTGCCTTGAATACGTTATTCTGGTTTTTGGCTTGATTTCTAAAGGTTTTATTAAATCATTTTTAATAACCATTTGTTAGCCTCCCAGGTTTCATATGGAAATTGGCAGCTAAATAATTTTTAAAAAAATAAACAAACCAAAAAGTTGCTCTCTTGGTGGATCTGAATAAGCTAGTAGGAATCAATATATGACCCAATAATATTGTATAGCACACTAGCACGGGTAGGAGAACCATGATTATTGTGCTCACTACTATACCTGCACTATATTGATACTTACTCTATTACTGCAGTAAGCTTCTACTTGCATATATTATGGGATAGCTAGCATTTAATAGCTTTATCTGAGTGTTTATATGAACATCAATAGGAGCTTGTGATGGAGTACTTGATTTAATGCAGAGGAGATAGAGACATATTAAGTGAGGCTAGGGCATATCTCTGCATATTTTTTTACCAGTATTAATTATAGACACTCTTCTGTTTGTCATAGTTGTGAGGCCTAGGAGGCCAGTATGGCTGCATCTGATTGCTGACATCCAATTAGCACCACCCAGAGAGCACGTGCAGCTTAAGGCAGGGGTCTCCAACCTTGGCAACTTTAAGCCTGGAGGACTTCAACTCCCAGAATTCCCCAGCCAGCCAAGCAAAGCTGGCTGGGGAATTCTGGGAGCTGAAGTCCTCCAGGCTTAAAGTTGCCAAGGTTGGAGACCCCTGCCTTAAGGGATGCTACAGATGTGGGCGACTTTTTATATAATTACATGGATTGTGTGCATATGTTTATTTCTCGATGTCTTGTTCTCATCATATCTTAAATTAAAAAAAATAGTATTAAGAAATTATATTCTAGCACAATAGCAAAAGAAGGCAATTGTGTGCCAAGTAAACCTTCATTTTGCAATTTGTTCTAAATTTTGGAATCATTAAACACATTGTAAGTATAAAAAAAGTTAATAATCCTTCTGGGCCTAGTTGGGTGTAGTTGGGTCTACACCATGACAGCATCCAGTCTTCTATGCAACTATACAGACATGTTTATTATTTTTATCATATCCCTAGAGAGCTGGCTTTCCATTTTTGTTCTCCTATCTTGCGAGAAGTGCTGGCATACATACAACAGATTTAAGCTAAAAACAGAATGGAAGTCTCATATTGATCTTAACATGTAATGAAATACACTATACCATTCTTAATACTCTGTGGATATAGGAAGCTGAACAGCTATTGTCAGCCACTGCCACTACTACACAGCCTAGAAATGCAAGACATTTCTGTTTCTGCACAAAGCTTCAAGAGATAAATCCCTTTTTATTCCCTGACAAAGGAGCTACTAGCCCTGGAATCTTTCCATGCAGCTAAACGTATTGCAAAGCTTTGAGCTTGCTACAGATTAATAGTCAAAGATGACAGGCTGTTGAAAGGGAAAAAAAAGGTCCTGTAATACCATTTTGTTTATTATTTATCTCAACCAGTGAATTTGTTCGAAGCAATATTCTTTCTCATAGCCACATTCAAGCAGATATAACTTTGAGTTTAATATCAAATATCAATAGTAGATGTAAATAGTAGCCATAATTTAAAATACTGTGAGCTTTCCTATGGAGCTTCCGCTGAGTTCATCTCCAGACATGAGACAAAAATGTACACAAAGTAATTTTTCCAATGTCATAGCAAAGGTGGTAGTTCTAATAATCCTGTACATGCCTGACAAAATGTATATACATTTGTGTATATAATACAAAATGCAGGTCACAACTGATTTATTTAGTTTAAATATAATGGCAGACCTAAGAGTGATCTAAGGAGTAGCTATAAAAGTGAATTTCTCTGTTCTTTGTTCAGAACAGTCTAGCCTGAGGTTTTGGATGTCTTCCTGAGTGAATTATTCATCTCCAATTTCCCCCATTCCATCCCATCCAGAAAAGTACAGGTAATCCTCAATTTAGGACCACAATTTATTTATGTTGCCAAGTGAGAAATTTGTTGAGTGAGTTTTGCTGCATTTTACGACTTTTCTTGCTACATTTGTTAACTGCAGTTGTTAAATTAGTATCATGGTGGTTAAGTGAATCTGATTTCTGCACTGATTTTGCTTGGCAGAAAGTGATCACAAGATCACCTGGGAAACTGCAACCATCATAAACGTGAATTAGTTGTCAAGCATTCAAATTTAAATCACGTGGCTCTGGGGATGCCGCAATGGTTGTTTGAAAAATGGTCATAAGTCACTTTTTTTCAATGCCGTTGTGACTTCGAACAGTCACTAAGCAGACTGTTGTAAGTCGAGGACTACCTGTCTTTTCTCAGATACTGCTGGGAACTTCTAGTTTTATCAACTTTCTTCTGCAAGTATGAGTAACTCTTTGATTGTGAAGAGCATTTTATTCTTTTAATTATGTTTGTTTGATCTTAGTTAATTCAAGATGACGTGGCCTGAAGGGGGGAATGTATTTTTAATTTTGGAAAAATGTACTTTTTGAAAGTGAAAAATGTTATTTTTAAAATTTTTAAAAAGAGTATCAGTAAAATCAAAACTTTTGTTTCTTTACAAAGAGTACATTTTGGTTCCCTTACATATCAGATTCAATAAATGTCTGCAATACAAAGCAGGTTGGTAGTCTGATCTAATAATAATCACCTGCGCTCCCACTGAGTTAATAAATCAGGATGGATGAATTAATTACTTCCAAAATTATCTCAAGCATGAGAGACAGTTGATGTCTTTCAAATTAGGAATTAATTATTACAATGAAACTCAAAAGTTGCAGGCGGTTTTAAGAAATGAGCTAGGGAAGGTTACTTCCAAATCAGTGGGCTACTTCATCTCTCCCGATATAATTGGCAGAGCCTGCCATTGAAAGGATAAGAGACATCAAAAGTATTTATAAAACTATTAAACAACAAGCATAAGACTTCTCCATCAAAGGCTAAGGGAGAGGCTTGGTCTGCTTCAAGAAGTTTAAAGGGATCAATTATCTCCCGATGCTGAGTGAGTTACATCTCAATAGGAGATAAACAGATTATTTTTTTTCCTCCAACCTTTATACATTCTTCCTACAAGTTGTTGGCTTTCTATTGCTCTGCCTGCCTTCTGTTCCTAGCTACCTGCACTCAGAGACAAGTAGTGAGAATGGCAACAGACTATTTATAACACATTGTCTCTCTGCTGGTTTCTCCTATACTTTTTGGTAAAGGAATCATGACTATGAAACAAAATACAATTAGGGAGAACAGTTACTCTGACCAAATGCCCTGAAGGCCAGTGGGGCAGAGCTGAGGAGAGATATAAGTATATTTTTACTCTTTTCCATTTCTAAAGAGTTTCTCTCGTGCTGAATAAGAGAGAATACAGTAAGACCAGTTTGTTGGTCGCCTCAGTGCTACTCAAGTCACTACACTTCTTTCAACCTTTGATGCAAATAATCATAAAAAGTGGCGGAGAAAGAGGATGCCATGTTGGATTTTTTTCTAACGATGCTAAGCCAAAGTTTAATATCATAGGGAATGGAAATAATCAATCCTGTGGATGTTGTCCATGGGACTATAGGACTATGGATTACATAATGTTCAGTTCTTCTTTTTGGAATTCTTAGAACTGACATATTCACCAAAAAATGCCAGAGCTATGATCTTTATTTCATTTTAAGGGAAAATTTGAATATGAAGGGTTGGTATTCCCCATTTTTTTGTAGGAGATGACCAGGCTGAGTCTGAGGGGTGGGGGTGGGGGGTGTCAAACATGTCATTAGTCATGAGTCCCTGCACACCTGCAAGAGATCTAAGTCCAGCCACCTTGAATGCCTTCTTATTCCTGCTCATTTTCCTTGACTGTTAGTAGTTCAGATTTTTGTAGAAAGCGTAAGTTTGCAGATTTATTATACTCACTTGAACTGCCTGAATTTCCTGATTCCCCTGGCACTTTAACTTCACCTGAATGTGCATTTTCAGGTATTCCTTAAGTCTGTTCAGGCCACTGTTATCAAATTGTCCTTTTTCTGAGCACAACATTGGTCAGTTTTGAAAGCATTATAGGATCAGTTATGATCTTCAGATGAAAGCGTCAGCATTTGACTGTTGAAGTTATTACCATCATACATACATATATTTCAGAATTGTGGTTAATGATTCCAGCATCATCAACGGCAATGTACCTGTTTAAGTCACGATGTATAATTGGCTGGGTAAGATTGTGAAGATACTCCATACCTTTAGCAACATCTACTGCAATGATTAATTTGGACTGCAAGTCGAGGTTTCTGCAATGAAGAAAAGAAAGACTTGCCTTCATCAAATTAGAGACAGGTGAAATGAATTTGTCAGACCTCCTGATTAGTAACTAAATTGATAACTAGTATTTGTCATAAGCAAATCAATTTGTCTCTCCAAGCAATTTAAAATGAGAAATTATCTCTAATTTGCAATAGGTTTGTTCTTAATTAGAACTTAGATAAGTTATTCATTTACCTACTATTCTATCTCTTCTAATATCTTCCAATAATAGATTTGATAGGCCAATAATCTTTAGAAAAACATGGTGGAAAAGACAAGATAGAACATATCACATGATGAGCGTGAACATTCATTACTACTAGGATGTCAAAATGATGACAGGTGTATTGTTAAAAGGATGCAATTATGTAATTTGTGCCAGTCAAGGCACAATGTCTGATGCAAGGATGTACATAGCATCATTTGTGAAATGATATCAGGATCTCATTATTTGCCCACCTTGCTCCTTGTTACAATTCATGTTGTTCCTGGAATTTATGCTCATGCCTTACTAATCTCATGGTAAATGGAAGCTCCCCTGAGGCAGGCGTAAAAGGAATAGATTTGTTATTTTCATGGAGGAAGCCTAACCCAATCGTTATGCATAATCCTTTCCTGTATTTATCAGTGTATTGCAAATTGTAATGTTTCCGAGACAGAGAGCAAAATCAGACGGCAAACATATCTATTAATCAATATGGAGAGAATAGATGGGCAAATGTAGAAACACATTTGCTTAAGATTCTTTATGCTGCAGCTTCTGTTTCCTACATAACAATCATAAATAACTTTTGCTGACTGCTTTCAGTCATATTTTCAAAATACTGTTGGTGTATTTGTAACCAATTATACAATATTTAAACCCTGGAATGGAGAAACTGATCAAATCAGGAAAGGAGATATTTGCTTATTTGTTCATTTGTTTATTTAGGATTTACTTTTTTGGATTTTTAAAAAAATCTCCAGTATGAAGCCTTGAAACATAATGAGTAAATCAACTCAGCCAGGTACGCATATGGAGAATGTGGCCTATGGATAATAATGATGGTAATGGCATTACGTGAAATTTCAACATGCATAGCAATCCCTAGGAGAGCAAGGGACAAAACACTTTCATGCAGTATTGCAACACAAATAAAAGAAAATGGAGCTTGTGTCATGATGTCAAGATGGACATCGTGATTAAGGAGAAATTTTCTGAAGAACAATTAATGAGTGGAATGACTTGCCTTCAGAAGTTGCGGGTACTCCAAGGCTGGAGGTTTTTAAGAAGAGATTGGACAACCATTTGTCTGAAACTGTATAGGCAGTGATGGCTAACATTTTTGCCATTGCATGCCAGGAGCGGGGTGTGTGCGCGCACACCCATAATTCTATGCATCCTGCCCCCACTCATGCGCACATGACTCTCCTGCTCCCCTTGCTCCTGGCATGTGATGGCCCAGTAGGCCCATTTTCCTCTCTCACCAGGCTCCAGAGCCTTTCTAGGAGTCTGGGGAGGGTGAAAATGGGCTCCCCCCCTGGAGGCTCTCCAGAGGCTGGGGGAGGGAAATGGCCCATTTGCCAACTTCTGGTTCCACTCCAGACTTGCCCTCAACTCACCCCAGACTTGCCCTCCCCAGACTCCTAGAAAGGCTGTAGAGCCTGGGGAGAGAGAAAAACAGCCCACCACCCCCTGAGGCCCACCACCCGAAAGGCCCTCCAGAGGCAGGAAACAGCCTGGTTCCCCACTTCTAGTGGACCCAGAAGGCCCGAAAATCAGATGGCCTGGAGCTGAGCTCGCATGCCTACCGATATGGCTACGCATGCCACCTGTGGCATGCGTGTCATAGATTTGCCATAATGGGTATAGGGTTTCCTGCTTGAGCAGGAGATTGGACTAGAAGAGCTCCAAGGTCTCTTCCAACTCTGTTATTCTGACATCATATTAATGTTGTGATAAGGATAGGATGCTTGTATCAATATCTCATATTTATAATTATGTCTGTAGAAAGTGAGTTGATTTATGCCAAGAAGTCTCCTGAACCAACACCTGCCAGAATGAAATTTAGGCATGGACTATTTTTCCAACTGGTTATCTCCATTGAGCAATTTGGGTCAATATAGTTGAGAAAACTACTTAATATTTTTTCCCAAAGCTAATTGTCATAGCCTCCCTATGGAAAAGTACATGAAATAATCTGTGACTAAAGGAAAAACAAAAATTCTAGATCAGGTGAATGATCACTATGGTTTATTAAACCTGTTCACTGGATCTTTAGTAACAGGTAACTGCTTTTGTGCATCTTGACTTGTCTTGGAAGAATATATAAGTAAGGTATATATTTCATCTCTATAAATATTCTTGGAATCAGAAAGATATGATCACCAGGAATTCTTAGGTTATGGTAATCATTTAGAGGCAACTTGAAACCATACCTCAGGTTTGAAGCAGACATTTTTGCTGGCTCTATAGCTTCCTGAACCCTGCTTGACAGTGTCGCTGCTTCTAAGGAATGTCACCCTGTCTGTTTTATAGCTCTCTGTTGTAACATGCAACCTCCTCATGCTCTTAATTTACTCTACTTTCCAAGCTACTAGTTCTGTGTATATTTTTGCATTGTACATTTTACTTTTCTCCCACTTTTTTCATACCAGTGTAACTTATCACCTCTTTTCTCCTCCTTCTGCAGTCCTTTCTCCATTGCCTCATCACTTTTCTTCTTCTTTCCTTTTCCACTGGATCACTAAGGATCTCAGTGTACAGCTAACTATAGATAGGGTCATTGCGGGCTTTGGGCAAGTTCATGGAACCCATGCAAGAAGCTCTCCTTGAGTGCTGACCTCTGGCCAAAAGACTCTCCCTTAATTAATATGGTTGTGAATAGCTACTTACTTGATGTAGGTCAATTTACCTTTTTTGCTCATGCAACAGTGAGAAGAGAGATCCTCCAGATATATATTGAGTGACTATGGCAAACTGACTTGGATCGTCCAAGCAAGCACCAACAAATTGGATAACACAAGGATGATTCAGTCGGCACAGAATGGAAACTTCACGGCAAAACATATCGACATCTGATTTAGAGCAATAGGTATTGGCTCGGTAACTGATAAAGAAATATATATATATATATATTTATGTATATATAATAGCTTTAAGGGTGCAAATTTAAAATCATAATTCATTAATATAATAACTGAATAGAAGATACTATTAATGTTACCGTTTGATTGCAACTATTTTATTTCTGCACCTTCCTTTGTATACCTTTCCAAATGATCCTGCAACAAATTAAGAACATACCGATAAGTATTTGTGTGTGCATGCTAAAATGAACATATTTTCCACTTGCCTTTACCTGAGCCAATAATTTCATGGAACTCTATTTCTGAGAGCTGGAGGTGAAAATGGGATGGCAAACCAGCACGAAGTAGGAGAACATCTGCCTTTTCTGTAAAGCAAAAATGTGTACTAAAAGCCTTGAATTTAGCAGCAAATAAATAAATTACATACTACAAAACAAATTTTCACACTATGAAACAAATAAATAAATTGCCATCTTTTAAATTATACATTGGTTGGCTAGTATCTCAGCTCCTCTTTGTTTTAGTATCTTACAAAGAGTCCACATAATAAACAAATTTTCAACATCCTATCCGTCTTAGAGTTTTTTGGGTTTAGAAGCTTATCACTAAAAGAACAGTGCTCCAGTCCGTATGCATACTGTATCTGCATCATGTAATGGCTGCAGAAAATCCTTTATACAAGGAATTAGTTCCTTTTCTCTCTAACAGAAGCTTATGAAGCTATTTCTATTGCCATTGTGATCTGCTGTTGAGTGACTGGAATTGGATTCGTTACACAACTTAATTTGCAGATTAACTTATTATTCCACATGCTCTGATATAAGAGGTCCACCCAAACATTTCTCAAAGAAACATTTGAATATGTCTCTTGATCAGATGAGCAGAATAAAACTCTTACAGAACTCAGAACTTTCATTTGGGAAGAAAGTTAAGAAAGGACATGAATCAAGAGAATGATTGACTTGTTTTAGCTTTACGCACATAATTTTAAAGATTCTTTTAAAATTAAGGCGCAAACTAAATCAAAGGAAACTTAGACGTATGTTATTATCAGTATTATTTTGGAATATATATAAAAAAAATCTCAGTAAGAATGATGTCCTAGTGACATAGGAAGTATTGCAATAATGTCAGTGAATACTTCATGCTCTATGAACAGCTTTTCTCAATTACAGTTCTTACTGAATTTAAGTCAAACTTCCAACCATCCAAATCACCAAGACTGCTTTTTAAGCAGAGGTGGGTTTCAGCAGGTTCTGACCAGTTCTGGAGAACCGGTAGCAGAAATTTTGAGTAGTTCAGAAAACTGGTAGCAAAAATTCTGACTGGCCCCACCCACATCTATTCTCTGCCTCCCAAGTCCCAGCTGACTGGGAGGAAATGGGGATTTTGCAGTAACCTTACCCTGGATTGGGGAGGGAATGGAGATTTTACAGTATGCCCACCATGCCCACCATGCCCGCCATGCCCACCAAGCCATACCACACCCACAGAACCAGTAGTAAATTTTTTTGAAACCCACCACTGTTTCTAAGGTATTTCCACATGGCACATCTCCCCCAATGTCCCTACAAAGAAGTCTGAGAATGTCCCAATGACAACAATAGTTTGTGATGAGGTCATTTGGAGTTCCATTGCGCAGCTGACAACTGCTTCCTCCACCTGACAGTGTACAAAACACAAAAATCTACACCAGCTTGAGTCACAAACCTCTGTCATTCTGAGTCCCCTCTATTCTATTGCACCAATATAACAAAAATAAAATCATTATTCCTCTTATTTTAAAGAGAGCAAATAGATGGTGGTATAGCACCAAGCCATGTGATCTGTAGTACAAGAGTCCTTGACTAACAACAGTTCATTTAGTGACCGTTCAAAGTTACAACAGCACTATAAAAAGTGATTTAAGACCAGGGGTGGGATTGAAAAATTTTAGCAACCAGTTCTCTGCTCAGTTGCTGGGTGGGTGTGGCCATGGGAGCATGGCCTATTCGGCCTCCTGCACCATGGTGGGGGGGGGGCTTTTCACCCTCCCCAGGCTCCAGAGGCTTTCCTCGAGCCTCCCCTGGGCCCCGGAGGCCCTCTGGAGGCCAGAAATGGGCCTGTTTCCAGACTTCTGGTACTTCCAGTAGGCCTGTTTCTTACCCTCCCCAGGCTCCGGAGGCTTTCCTACAGCCTTCAGGAGGGAGAAAACGTCCTCCCCCAGACTCCGGAGGTGCTCCAGAAGCCAGAAATGGACTCATTTTTGGACTTCCAGGAGGCCCATTTTTCACCTTCCCAGAACCTCTGCGCTTACCTCACATCCAAAA
>JANHZT010008559.1:215006-225302 GCA_032468215.1 Stegonotus admiraltiensis | reverse complement strand
AGGCTATTGCTTAATGCATTGTAAGCTGCCCTGAGTCTCCGGAGAAGGGCAGCATATAAATCAAAGCAAAAAAAAAATTCCTGTGTTTGTTTCCCAGTTGGAAGAAATAGACATGAAAGCCAGCTGCCAGAAAAGGGATCCTTTAATTCAGGAAGGCAAGAAAAGTAGTGACGCAGCTTGAGCTTTCCTGGTTTGCAAGCAGCTTGGGCATGTGAATCTGAACCTTTTATGGTTAATTCCCCTTTGAAGCTCCTGCAGCTTGATGGGTTTATTTGTGTGCCTCTAGTTAAAGTGCTTGCCTTGGATCCTGTCTTCCTGCTTTAATGGGTTAATCCTGTTCCTGGGGCTTTGACTTTCCTATCCTGGGGGTTAATTCTGTCAGGAAAGAGAAAAAGGGAAGTTCCAGGTGAGTTATTTTTAGCCTGATTCCCCTTATCTTAATGGCTCCACTTAAGTGTTCCTTTCAGCTGGTGCTTTTGCTTGGGATTTTCTTAAAGGGGGAAGGGCTGGCTTGAGTCTCTTGGCACTGTTCTCTGATGTTTCTGGTGCTATGAGGTTTCTGGCACTGTCCTTTTGGGGTATACTTCCCAAAAGAATTAACCTTTGCTATGGCTATACATCAGTGGTGGGTTGCTACCGGTTCGCCCCGGGTCGGGTGAGCTGGTAGTAGCGGCGGCGGGAGGCCTCCTACTCTCCCAGACATCATCAAATATGCTCTGTGCATGCGCAGAAGCGGTGTACATGCTCACTTCACTCATGCGTGAGAGCAAACCAGTAGCAAAGGTAAGTGAAACCCACCACTGCTATACATGACTATAATTATGTAGTTAATCAACTAAACAGATTGCCTAGATTAGAGTCATTCATCCCATGGGTGAAATCTAAAATTTGTTACTACTGGTTCTGTGGGTGTGGCTTGTTGGGTGGGGGGTAATGTGACTGGGTGGGCATGGCCAACTTTTTTTTTCTACTTTTAAAAGCATTTTTTCTACAACCTTAAAAGGGTGCAGAAAAATGCTTTTAGAAGCCTCTGACGATCCCAACTGAGCCACACGATCATCAGAGGCTTTTTTTTTACTTTTAAAAGTATTTTTTTGGCTAAAGAGGTTGTAGAAAAAATGCTTTTAAAAGTAAAAAAAACTCAGCCTCTGATGATTGCGCGGCTCAGCTGGGCATGGGGGGTGGGCGCACAGGGATTTTTGCTACCGGTTCTCCGAACTACTTGGAAATCTCAAAAATCAACACAATGTTATTGTTATTTTATGATGATCCAAATCATGGAAATCTTTCAAGTTTTTTAATCCTGAACAAAATATAGAAGATAATACAGAGACCTACCAGCTCATTCTATGTTACCTTTAGATGATTTTAATAAAAAAGAAACATAAAGTCAGTACATAGCCATTATTTTTGTTTTGTTTTTATAACATTTTATTACAAGCCCACCACATGTAGCTATGGTTCTAAACTAGGTTAATGTAATTTTGGTATAATAATGTAATAATGTAATTAGCGATGAATACAATGTAATGAAATTTGTGTACCATATAACATGAACAATACTTTGGCTACCTCTAAAAGCTAGGAAAAAGAATGAATTATAAGGAAGAGTTTAAAAGTTAAGCATATATTCTTTTTTCATATACGTGGATATCCTGCCAACCTTTAATCTTCTCTTCCTATATGTGTGTTTAGCCATTTTCTTATTCCAATATTTTATTTGTTCATTTATGAATCTTTCCTATAGGTATTTCTTATTTCATGCTAGAATATATAGATTAAATATTTAGAATGACGGGGTCAGAAAACATTAACCTTGATAGTACCTTGGCATAAATATGTTCACCTCAGAAACACCAACCATGATAATATGAACTTAAAATATTATACCACTGCCAATTGAAAAAGTCCTTCACTCTTTAATAGCACGTGTTTCACAAAATAAGCAAACCAGCATTTTAGTTAATTACTGCCCATAAACCAAGAGTAATATGTATTTTTATTATCCCTGTGTAGTAGTTGCTTTCTAAACATTTGAGAGGGTGATAGAATGGGAGAAGAAAATGTAACTTATATTCAGCACTGGTCTGTGTTGCTAGGCAACTTGAAGAGCTATGAATTTAGCATCCAATGCTGATCTATTTTCACTGATTGTATTAGCTTAATCAACAGATTAAAGTGTATTTGCATTGATACAACTGTTGTTAAGGCCAAGACCGTTGCCCCTGGCAACTGTTCCATTTTGCAGTTCAGACCCCCCAAGAAGATCACTAGTCATTAAATTTTTATGGTGGGTTTTCTTCCTACAGAGTATTTATTGACAAGTTAAATATGTATTGTCTATATTCAGATATTCAGAGACTTACAGCCTTTGATCCAAAGCTTTTTATATCATTCATTTGCATTATATTTTGACAGGTATTTCTTCATTGAGCTCAGCATAACTCTATAGCAAGATCCACAGCAGCTCTTTCTGGTCTCGCTGCTAATGATTATTATGGAAGTAAGTACACAGAACAACACTCTGAAGTACCACTTGTTGAATATGTTGACAAGCTTCCAAACAGCTAGAGAACAATATGATATATTGAATGGTAATATCTTGAATTTTTCCTGAATGAATATTAATACCAAGCAAATGTCTTATAATTTTTTTCTAGGATACTTCTATTCTGAAAAACATGACAGAAGGTCTATAAAATAACAAATGATATAGCAAACGCAAAACCAAACCAAACCACCAATATCCAAGTTCTAGGTCTGGGATCATCAAATGAAATGCAGCCCTAATATAAATATTTATCCAAGGAACACACAGTTAATTTAACATTTAATGTAATACTCTGTTATTAAGTTGCGATTATGGTAATCAGATAAAGATGCAAGCATGGTAACTGCTTTTTTTTTTGCAAAAATATAAATATCCTTTATATTTATCAAGGATACAATTTATCCACAATAAGGGAAAATAAAATCTAAAATCAGAATATTTTTTTATTCTGCCCCCATATCTGCATCTTTTATCACATGTTTTTCCCAACATCTCATTAGTCACAGCTGGATAATGACTGGTAAACAGAAGGGTTTGGTCTACTTTGACAATAAAAGTGATTCTTCTAAGGAGAATAGAAAGAAAGCCACATAATTATTTTGGATATAAAATATATTCACAGGCGGTTTGCAAGTAGTCCTTTTGCCTATTGTTCAAAAATCTTCTCAATAATCATTTAATGCACTTTAATTAAAAATAGGCAAGAGTATCATTTGGTGTGATCTTATCTTCAAAAAGGAGCTCACATACACTTCTTTGATAAATTTTTAAAAGTTTCACTGGTTGCTGAAAATATATACCTGGAGATCTAATTTTATAAACAAGCCAAATTAAAACCTCTTTTTGATTTCATTCTGGGTAAGCAATGCTTAACACAGCTTTAGCCAAAGTTGGGAGACAATTGGACTTTTTAGCACTGAGACTATCTTTATCAGTTGTATGTAAAGGATATGATGTTTTCCTTTATTTTGGTTATCCTCATTACAATCATTTAATTTACCAAGGATCATAATACTGAAAGATATTTTAAATACAAGAGATCAAGACATTATATAACTAAGCAGGTGTTTGCCTTGTCAAGGTGATGGAAGATAAAAATAAATATGCAAAATCCCCTCCTGTTATTTGTGTTACTACACTATACACTATAAGAGTGGCATTTGCATGAAATTTGTCTTTCAAGCTGATAGAAAATGTCTACTGATATTGAAAAAAGGAGAATGGAACAAGAAGCCATTTTGTTGTTATATTTATACTTATATATTCAAATCAACTGTTTTTTTTTAAAATAATATTCAACTTAGTTTCAGCATTTTCCAAGTTCTCCTTAGCTTCCTCAATGGCTCTACTTATAGTCTATTTTTCTCTTCTTCTAATAGGCCTTCATAATTCCCAATTTCTTCTTTAAAAATTTAATAAAACAAGTTAAACCTTTTGTCTAACTATGTACAATTAAATTCCAGCATGCCTAAATGTCTGTTTCTTAGAGCAGGCTCTAAAAACCATTCAGGAAAATCTATTTTTATTTCATGACACATATAAAGTTATTAAATAAAGGAACCTGGCATGAATACAACATTCAGTTTGACTGTATGTAAATCTGAAATCATCTATATAATAATGCTTCATTAAAATGTGACCAATCTTCTATATGTCTCTTCTGGATATAAGTGTAAATACTTAAGAGAATCAAATCATTACTTCTTGAGGAAGGTAGTGATGACCTATTTCCTAATGTTATCCTTAGTTTCACTGCATAATTTGATTTTTATACTAATAATGGCACAAGGTCATGCCTGGTTCACATATGCCATGGTTTCTTCATTAATTGGAGAGAGGTATGAGCAGACTTTTCTGGAAAAAAATGTATCATACACAAATTCAAATTGTTTTATAATAGCTTTCTGTTGCTTCAGTGGGTAGCAGCACCTGTTCAACATTGTCTGTATTCAAAATAATAATAATAAGCAGGATTTGGACGTGGTTAGTAATTAAACAGGAGATCAGGAGGAATTCCAGGAGTGTAGGCTAACCTGGTTACTTAAAGATCTCAGAAATCATTAGTGATAAATGATTTTCTTTGGTCAAGAAAACTGCATTAATATGCTCATGTGATCACCAGGAGGTGGATTCAATTCAATTTACTTTACCACATCTACGTAGTATTAGGCAGCAGTGAATTTGTTGACTCAACACTGGAAAAGATGCATTCAGCCCTCTTCACTTAAGAGTAATTGGTAAGGCAGAAACAACCTGCCATTGCTAGCAACAATCAACACAGAGCCGAAATGACGGACCAATGGGATAGCATCTTTAGAAATGGTGTCTTTAGAAGATGTGACAAACTTGTGTTATTTTGCAGCCGAATACTAACAAAAGGCTTGCCTCAACACTTTTACCATACAAAATATATCAACAAAACCCTCCTCCCTCTTGCCCTAAATATTTGTATTTTTTTTTATAGACATCAATATTCTCCTTGTAAAATTAACTAGCGGGGGCAGAACAACTGTGTGACTTAAAGAGGCATAAAGGAAATCCAAAGATGGGATGAGCCTTTAACCCTGAAGTGCAATTTAAGAAACATCCTCTGGCTAAATAAAACTGCTGTGTTTACAAAACGTCTGTACTGCAGAGAAGCATGTTAAATGCTCAGAGTGGAAATAATGTTGAACACAGCAAAAGTACTAGCAAACACTTTTAACCCATTCCATAACTTCATGCACAGCCAAAAACAACGAAAACAACAGTAAGGGACTGAGGTTATATCTACAGCAGCTGCTGCTATCACAGAAATGGCTCCGAATGTATTCTGGTGGATATGGAATTAGATGAGCAATATGGAATTAGTATCAAAACATTCATGGATAAAATCTCTTCTATTGTTCTACAAATCCAATTAGAGTTTTTATGAATGAATTCATTTTAAAATGGTAACTTGATTGTTTGGGGTGGAGAGAGAATGGTTGGATTAATTCTGAATATGTCTGAGACACTCTCTTGATTGTTGTTGAAATGCTATCGAAGACAAGCATTTAAATGAAAGTTGTTGCTAGGTATGAAGAGTGAAAAAAAAACAAGTCATTTTTGTCAATTACTGTAAAAGGTCAACCAGGAAACAATAGATTAATCTAATAGAAGTGATATGCTGTTTGAGTTTGCTTATTCCCAACCTGAATATTTGTAAAGAGCACATGTAGTCCTAAAATGTTTTAGGAATTCTATAATCTTTATTTCAAATGAAACAGGTAGATGCTACTCCCTACCCTCCTCATTTTGTGCTGCTCATGGAAGTTGGACCATGAAGCAATATTAATTTTTAATATCAGCATTCATCATCAACTATCTTTCCAGGTATTATCAACCTATCTCAGTATTTTATGTAATAGCAAGGGTAAGTGAGTGTGCACGGAATGATGTGTTTGATTTTAATTTTAAATTCTATACAAAAAGCACAGTAACTCCTCCTTTCCTTTGTGCTTTTTTTGGTTTATGTAATTATCTAACCACCTCTGAATGTTAGTCTGACAGAAATATCCAAAGATAAAACCATGGGACATGATGAAGGAAGAAAGGTTTAAACCTTTGAATGACACATGATAAAGGATAAGGACAGTTTGGGCAATAAATACTGTTAGTGAGACATTACATCATATTACAGTTGGCACCAAAGAGTATCAGGAGAAAATTTAGGGAAAAAATGAACTCTAAGAATTTATTATCTAGGCATGTCACATTCAGTCATAGATTTATACCAGGAAGTATTTGTTCATCATCCTCAATATTAGTACATATTATGATAAGTGTGTACTAAGGGTTCATCCACTGTTCTAAGACATGAACATGCTTTAATGGAAAGGTTCACTCATGCATAAAGCTTAATCATTGTATTTAAATATCAGTGTAAACCATAACAAAAGAATAACATTCTGGCCTAGTATGTTGTCTCAATTTGTTTATTTATGATGTACAGTTAGTAACTGGCAATCGAGGTATGGAGTCCCTCAAAGCTCCATTTTATCCCTTATGCTTTTAGACATCTTCATGAAGCTGCTGGGAGAGGTCATCCATGGATATCGGCTGAAGTGCCATCAATATGCAAATGATACCCACCTTTACTTCTCCTTTTCATCTAATACAAGCATAGCCATTGGTCTTCCAAACTAGTGCTTGGGCAGGGTAATGGATTGGGTAAGAGCCAATAAACTGGCTGAATGGTGTCCTGCCCATCCTGGAAGGTCTGCATTTATCTTAAAGGAACAAGTTTGTACTTTGGGATGCTCTTGGATATATTATTTCTCAGATGTGTCTATTAGATCACCATGCCATGAACCAAGCACATTGGACGTGCTAGAAGCTGGGTGCCCTGATAGGCTCTGTGACTGCAGGAGTGAGCCAGAGACTAAAAGAGAGATCAAAGGAGGGGTCAGAGTGAGCAAGAGCTACTACGTTTTTACAAGCCAGGCATTAATCACATTAGAAAGATTGGACTGTGAGCTGGCCATGCTGGGATGCCTGTTGCTGAAGGAGCTGACTGAAAGCCGTGACAGAGAAATGGGCCAGAGGAAAAGATGTGGGTCACTTTTCAAACTTGCTGTTTGTCACTTCTATTATGCTGTGGGCCTGGTGTTGGCTAGAAAAACAGTCAAGGGCCCACTAGCAGGGGGTTTGCAACTGCTGCATTTCTAATCTTTCCCAGCATTTTCTTCTTTTTGCTACCAGCATCCTTTATCCTGCAGACTCTACTTTCCATCTGGAGAGGTCAGCAAGTCTTTGGGGGCAGCGAGTACTAGTGGTTGCTGAATGGGAGAAATAGCATCAGAGTGGCAGTGTGCTGGGGTGGGGACCTTGCCTCCTGCAGAGCTTTTCCTTCTCTTATCCCCAAAGAAAGGGAGGAGATGATTACTTGCCTCCAATTGTCAGGGTTCCAAAAAACACCCCCAATGAAATAAAACTCCAAGGCAATAGATTTCTCAAAGTTCCATTTTATTAGAGATGTCATGTTGGCACATCTAGGAAAACCCATATCTGAAAGCTTCCAGGTTTTCCTCACCCAGTTGAAAGTTCACAACCCTGTTCCACACCCACAAGCTCATCACATGTTCTAATTCATTCTTCAGGCTCAACTGGAGACAATCCCCAGTCATTCCCATCCAGGTGCAGGCAAATGTCCTTGACTCCCAGAGCAAGGAATGCTGTTATGGCTATTCTTCCACCACTCCAACAAAAAAAAAAACCCTCCCAATTTCCCAGGTTAAAATATGTGGCAGCCAGGAAGCTAAAAGAAGAAAATGGCTTCCAAAATTGACACCTGCCTCTTGATTCTGGCTGTGGGTTAGGTTCCCTTGTTTGTTTTGTTGTATGACTATCCCTTGGGGTGAGAGCCCGAGGAGCTGGTTGCTGGGTCAGATGAATGGGAGTGGAGCTCTAGCCAGTGGGTGAGAGAGGCTGAGAGGAGTTGTCTATGGATGATAGTGTGAGTGTGTCTGTGTTTGGGTGTGGGTGTGGTGGGAGAGTGGGGGAGCTGGGGTGCTGAGTACCCTAATGGCTCTGAAAACCAATGGAGTTGAAGAACTTTAGGGTGCTTGGCTTCCCCTGTTTTGGATGGGTGAAATCACCACTATGGTAGGTCCTGGGCCTTGGAAATTGAGCGGGGTGGATGGAGGAAGATGCAGCCTTAGGGGTGAAAAGGCAAATCATAGCATTAGGTGGTGACATGCTAAAGGGAGATGGGGCAGTAGTGGACCACATTCAGGGAATATGGGGCCAATGATTGTAATTATCAGGTAAACTCATAAGCAATGAACATTTGATTATTACTGCAAATAGGCTGCAGGATCAAATTAATAAATCTGTAACCCATAGAAACAAAAATAAATCAATACATTCATCAATAAATAATTTAACTGATATGAATTAGGAACTAATGAGAGGTAATTGGAAACATAACAACAGTTCTGTTTATTTATAGCCGATGATTGCCTCCAAAATGGATAGATACTTTGAGAGTAAGATAAAAGGTTTTAAAGAAGTAATTAAACAGTTTTTAACAGGATGGTGCTTTCTTTAAAATAATGAAGGAACAGTTTTGACTCACTAAAGTTACTACAACCCTTAAAAACAAATACTTTTAGACTTCCATAGAAGTCTGAAAAAAAATATTTGGATTAGTATATATTAGAAAAATGCTGTGCTGTGGTCCAAAATAGTTCTTCCACATCTTACGCTTTCATTAAGCTTGCAGACAAAACAAGCAAGAAGGGGAAATGAAATCCAGCATGATCATAGCTACACAAATAAATAATATTAGAAAGTGACCAATGATAAACGTGGCAGTTATTCAGTGACACAAAACAGGCAAGAGTGAACATACCAATCTTTTTTCTTTTTTTCAAAGAAGCTTCTAGAATCTGTTCAAGGTCAGTAAGAGATAGGTAGCATTGCTCTAAGTTATTGGAAGATTTCATGTTTTGTGTAAGAGAAAGAACCGTAGGCTATTTATTGAATTGGTACTTGGTGCTGCAATGCACAGAAACACAAGGATTTAATCTTATAGAAGAGGTTAGAATGCAGCTGAGAAGCCATGAAGAATCAAAACACGGTAACAAAATCTGACAGAGAGCGGTAACTAAACTCAAACAAAGAAACCGACAGATCTATGTTACAATCTTAACCGAATTGTTCTGAAGCTGGGAGAGGGTAACCATATGAGATCTACAAAATTGGAAGCAAAAAAGAATACCATTCAGTTTACTAACTTAAGAGTGCTATTGTGCAACTTATTAACTGCCGAGCTTTTCAAAGACCAGATGGAATATTTGAGTCTGAATCTTTTTTAGCCATTCTGTGTCTCCCATCATACAAAAAGACATGCGAGATCCTAAGATTTCAGCTAACAATGTGGCATTCGCTGGCTTTCTTTCTTCTGAGCTTTTCTTTTGACTACCTGTAAACCGAGGGTAGAGACTATTTTAGAAATTGTCATCACTTAAGCAGCATTGAATTTTTTGGCTGAATATAAATACAATAATGCTGATTAACCTGAAATGGATATTGTTATTATTATTAATGGCTGATGACTTCTATCCATCTATGATAGAAAGTGTCCTCACATACTGTATAACACGGTATGCTGGTCCAACAGCTGCGGACAGGAAGGCATTACAGAGAATGATCATTTCAGCACAAGAAACCATCGGTTGCCCTCTAACACCACTAGATGACATTGCCAGGTCCCCCTGTTTCAGCAGAGTAAGGAAGATACTTAGGGGTGATTCACACCCTGGCCAGTGTCTTTTTTCACTTCTACCATTGGGCAGAAGACATTGAAGCATACCCAGCTGGACAAACAGGTTTAAAAACAGCTTCTACCCGTGGGCTGTCAGATTCTTAAACACAATCACAATCAGTCCATCCACATACGGAAACTAGTCTCCCCACCCCCCCAATTACTTGTATAGGGATTATTCGATTTATATCGGGATTATTCTCTACACTATTTATGTTGCTTTGTATTTTCTGTATTGGATTGCACCAGAGAGGCTAAACCAATTTTGTTGTATATATGATGTACAATAACAATAAAGGCATATACTATTCTATTATTTCATGGCTATCATTAATAAAACTTGGCATTAACAAAACTTGTCTATCATTAATCATCCGTGGTTTGGGGTGGAGTTTCATCAGTACGCTGATGATACTCAGCTGTACATCTCCACCCCGAACCACCCCAACGATGCCCT
>JANHZT010008559.1:202532-214906 GCA_032468215.1 Stegonotus admiraltiensis | reverse complement strand
GGCTGTGCACCGCCCTGAGTCCTTCGGGAGAAGGGCGGTATAAAAGTTTAATAAATAATAATAATAATAATAATTAATAAAAACATGAATTGAGTAATATTTTAAAAAACTGCAATTAGAAAATTGAAAAATTCATAACTTTCCTTTAATTGCCTTAATCATTTGAATTACCTTATTATTAAATTGTGATTCCAGAGGCATGTTAAAATCTACGTCACTTAATTTATTCACTCCTATTTATATAACATAACAAGGAGTCACAGGAATCTGATGCGTTAATTGGATTCTGTGACGAGGACCAGTACTGATTCAGTTATGAAGTACACAAGTTATGAACCTTGGTTTAGCCATAATTTTTAGCTTAATACATTTTGCAACGTTGTCGCAAGAACAAAAAGGAACAAAAGCATGGAGAGCTATCTGTAACAAGACCATGTCCATCTGTTATCTAATGGTGGATGAATGGCCAGGTTTGGCATGAAGCTCCTAAGACCTGACTGACTGACGGAGGGCATTGATGTTGCCCTCTCAGAAATCTGCCTGAACAAGGTTTCAGATTTTGCATCAACTTCAATACAAGAGTGAGTGAACTCTTGTATTGAAGAGTTCTTTCCTCTCCTGGTTCCACTCATCCATATACTACTAATGTATATCCCATTATGCAAGAAGTGCAAATTCTCACTCCTCCCACTGTTAATCTCAATTATGAAGCCAAACAATGAAGACAGAAATTGTAAAAAAGGAAAAGGAAAAGGAAAAGAAAATAACTACAGGTAGTCCTCGATTTACAATAGTTCAGTACAACAGTGCTGAAAAAATTGACATGACCCTTTTTCACACTTATGAACATTGCGACATCTGCATGGTCACGTGATTTACATTCGGATGCTTGACAATGGATTCATATTTATGACAGTTGCAGTGTCCTGGGGTCCTGTGATCCACCTTTTGCGACCGTCTGACAAGCAAAGTCAATGGGGAAATCAGATTCAGTTAACAACAGTGTTACTAATTTAACAACTGCAGTGATTCACTTAACAAAAGTGGCAAGAAGAGTCATAAAGTGGGACAAACTCACTTAACAAATGTTTCACTTAGCAACATAAATTTTGAGCTTAATTGTGGTCGTAGCTCAAGGACTACCTATACTAAGTAAATAAAATAGACTTCCAGGAGACACACATAGCATTCCCAAACATCATAACCCTCCCCGCCTCCCCAGCCAACACTGTTACTGTTGGCCAGGCTGTCCTCCCCAGCCAACACTGTTACTGTTGGCCAGGCTGTTGGTCTTTTTCCTCTCCCTTCATCCTTACTTTTTTCCCTTTTATGCATAACTAGGAAAGCTCTACTAAGTTTAAGAGATGTATGGGGTTAATTTCATAAATAACAAGTATCTCCAAAGTGGATTTGATGTTTTCTGAGAAGATTGCTTTTGTTTGCATCACTTCAGATTTAAGATACTTGAAAGGCAATTTTATATTTTGAAAATACTCTGTGCTTTGGATTCATGCCTGAAACTTTTGCACAGTAATGTTCTCAATTGTTCAGACTTTTAAGCTCGATTTGAATTACGATTTATATTTTTAGATTAGACTGTCCTCAGAATCTATTTCCAAAAAAGATTAACAGAAGAAAATTGTAGATACATGTACATATTGTAATGTTGTTTTAAAAAGCTATTAGTAGTTGAAAATAATATATTCATTTTGTCAGATGGATATCAAAGAACTTGCAGAAAGTGACCTCCAGACTGGAGTATTGCAACATGCTGTATGTAGGGCTGCCCTTGAAGAGTATTCTATAATGCTGGATGTGGCTGCGCAGGCAGTTAATGGGACTGATTATTTGGCACATGTAATGCCAGTCTGCAAACAGCATTGGCTTCCAGTGTGCTTCTGGGTACATTTCAAGTTGCTTTCAGGACCCTCATGACTTGGAACAAGGTTATAACCTTTCCCATTTTCTATCCTTCCAGATCTGACAGGAAGGGCATGTTCTGAGCATCAGCTGATCTTTTGTGAGGTCTTGAAAACTTGGGTTTTGTTTGGTTTTATGCTTGAACCTGGGGTTCCAAATATGCAATGCAGGGTGTCTCCTGATTATGTTGATAGTGGTTTTTATGATTGCCAGCTGTTTTTTTTTAAAACCCTATTTGTATTGATATGTGTTTTACCTATTTAATTGTAAGCCACCCAGTACATATGAGAGATGGGCAGGTATATAAATTGACTAATAAACAGGCATATTAAAATCACCTTTTTATTATTTTGACATGATCATTATACAAAAATTGGTTAAAGCTGCATATTTTAGATTTAACCTGTTTGGAGAAAGCAGTTGATAATTATGTGGTAATGATAATGCCAGGATATGCATATAACTATTAATAATCTTTATCTAGACTGGGTATTTTATTTATATCTATACTGAAACTATAATTGATCAGATTATGACAGTTGTCTCAGTACCATTCATAGTTAAACAAAATCTTGATTACCTAATTTACACATTTCAATTTATTTTGCTTCATTTCACCGCAGCCTTGTAAACCAACGTCAGATTTACACATGAAACACAGAATAGTGTTATGAATATACATTTAAGAAATAACTTTATTGCTTATTTGTAATGAACAACCCTGAAAAATAATGTTGTCAGAAATAACTTTTTCTATGTAAAAACTTTTAGTTTTCAATCGAATTCCTAATTAATAACTTGTATTTCCCACTTGAATTAATAAAAACCCTGAAAACGGAATAATATGAAGCGAAGAAAATTTCCTCCTTTGTATTTTTATAGATTTGAAATATTTCATTAATGTTTTCATCAAAAGAATAGTTTATCTGCATTTTTTGCATTATTAATGTTATGCTACAATAACAGTCTTAATGCAGTTTCATTATTTCTACTTCAATGAAACACAAAAATATGCATAGTGCTTGCTTCTGGGGTTTGGAAACCTTGAAAGCAATTAGCCCTCATTGAATTAAAATATGGGGGGAAAGTACCATTTTTCAGCCACTTCTATATAATAGATTTCTCTTTCAGTTTCTGCAGATGGATTTCTTCATAAAGTTGCTGCCGGAATTTCAGCATGTCTTCAACATCTTTGTAGCAAAGCATTTGTTCAATAGACAACAGCTTAAAACTATCTAATTTAAATGGGGACTTATTTTGTACGGAGTTTAAAATCCCTAATGACACTTTTACTGAATCACTTAAACAGGAGCATACAGGGAAGATCTGAACTGTCCACAAACCCAAACATGTTTTGTCCCCCGAAAAGAGCTCATCTGAAATTCTCAAGCCCCAAAGCTCTAAGCATTGTTTAAGACCAATACCGAAAAGACTTAGTAGGTGTATATCTGCAAGATTTGCCACATTCTGTTTCAAGTTATCTTCTATGCCCAACACCATGCTCACATACCTCAATTCTCCATCAATTCTTACACTCAGGGTTGTCATAAAAGTATTTGGGGGTATATCTGCTTTTGTGTCAATGGAACAGCCACTGATGATACTGTTTGTTCCCACTGAAACCTTGGAACCCAATCTAGAATATTCAATTAGTGAACCAGGTGCAACAAAACACTTTGAATTAAGTATACTGTGAATGATACAAGCTGATTTATCCAAGTCTTCTGCTTTGTTTGAACAGATGCTAAAAACATTTGGCAGCAGACCTAACTCCAATTTCATTTTTCTATCAGAAGTATAATGAAACAAACACTCACGAGTAGTTCCAATATGATAGAATTTGGAATTATTTAGGAGTATAACATTGAGAGGCAAATCTTTTAGTATATTAAATACCTTCTCCCTTATTTCTATTAGACCTGATTCTTTTGTGACATTTTCCATCTTTTTTGCATAATCGTTTGTTGCTCCAGACCCTAATGCCTGCAGAAAATCACCATAGGCATCTATTTCATAGCAAAGTTTGCCCATCTGTTTATAAAATGTTAGCAGAAGTTTTGCAGTGGTGTGATCAATGTAAAATAAGCTATCTGTATATACAAACTCAGATTCCATAAGTGAATCTCCCAGGTCTCCAGAAGGTGATGTTTGATAATCACTCCTTTTATGCACTGCTCCAGACTGATACATTTTTTCAATGCTAGGCTTATGCAGAAAAAGATGACAAGATCTGTACTCAAGTTCTTTTTCCAGCAGGTGTAATGGAGGCTCCAATACAAAAACTCCATGAGTTGTACCAATGCTCAAACTGGAAGGATGAGCTAATGCAGTAAATCCAGGCTGATTAAACCTTAGGAGTTCTGTTGCATCAATATTATAAAATTCAATATCATCTGCACATGTAATCAAAACACCTGGATTCATACAAGCAGGAAAATCAATGTACATGGCTAATTTCAAATCAAGCATTTGGTAAATTGGATCCCCACAAGGCAAAGCTGTGAAAATTTTTCCCAGGGCACTGGCGTTCGGTAAACGTTGACTATAACCACCTTTATAAAAACAGGAAAAAAATGAAGAATGTTTACTATAAATAAAGCATGCCTGTATTCATATTCATAGGCATCGAGATTCTAAAGAATTTTACTTGAGGTTGATTTTTAATATCTTGTGTAAATATTTTAGTATAATGTATGAAAAAGATCTGTGAAAACACATACTTACTAGTAATTTCCCCTGATAACCCTTAGAATATTCAGAATATCTGAAACCTAGGATGTAGTGGATTTTAGATACAAATATTACAAAGGCTAAGAACAGGTTGTATTGTTTTTGAAAGTTGTAAATATTTACAAAGCAAGTAAAAGTTTACATTCAAATTCTGATAGCTGTCCTCAACTGTTCTGAAATGTTGAGATTCTTAATTATTACTTAGTTTGATATAAGTGCTACTTTTAGATGCTGCATAAAGAGCAAATAGTAGAATACTGCATACTTTAAGATAGTCATTGCTTCAATTGTTTCTTAAAATTATACAGTATATATAGGATTAGTCCAGTGCTGTGCAAATGCTCTTCTATTCATGAATAGACTTGCTTCCTCCCCCCCCCCACACACCTTTTTTTTCCTCTGCAAATTCTTACAGGAGTAATGTCTTCACAACTGTTTAGAGAAGACTATAAGGCCCAACCCAAAGAAAGCGAACAGAGAAGCATTGACCTGGGTAATTTCTAAATAAAACCACCTCAATTGGACAAAGATTCTACAAAATATTTCAGTGACAGAATGTTTTTAAAAACAATGCATCTGCAATTTCCATAGAGTTGTAGGATAAAAGAGTTAATATAATTATAAAAATGGCAAAGAAAGAAAAATTGTGAGGAGATTGTTATGGTCAGAGAACTTAAGTCAAAGCTTTATAGGTTAACAGTAGCAGTTTACACCGAACTCAGAAACACGTTTCTATGTAATACAGTTCAACTCGCACAAAAACCTGGATGGCTTTGTTGTGCATGAACTGTAGTTGTAGAACCCTCTTTAAATGATACCTCACACAGACTGCCAAATGTACAACCAGCACAAAGGCGGACTCTTCAGATAGGTTACAGCTAACGTACATGTTAAACTGGTGAACTCCTGCACACTGCATTTCTATTATGAAAACTCTGGAAGAACCCTTAACTTGTACAATTCACTTATTTTCTATAAACCTTCATTTAAAAAGGCTGTGATCCTATATTCAGCACTTACATTGTGTGGAAGAAGTTACAGATTGTTTGTCTTCTTCTACTTCCAAACATTAATATAAGAAACCAAAGAATCAGTGATTCATCATATTCTAATGCACAGGGACACTGAAATGACTGCTTTCTAGTGAGTTGTAAAATAATTCTGCCAAAAATCATAAAGGATTTCCAAATTCAAAATTATATACCAATGTCATACTTTATTCTTTCAAGTTTTTTGTAAATTATAAATAACTGAATTTTTGTGGGTCATTAATACTATTATTTGTTCTACAATCCTTCCTTTCTCTAAGGAGTTTTGAACAGAATTTTAAACACATTTTCAGGTTATAATTTAACCTAAATATGCTTATCTGACTTTGAGCATAATTTTGTAGTGAAAAGAAACCCAATTTATCTTCACTACCCTCTTCAGGGAAAAAACAAACAGACGCATACCGTACAAGTAAGATAAGTTGATGGATAAAAATTACCAGAATGAATTAATATGATAGTGAGGGTATCCCATTTATCTCCATAATGCTCTTCTAAGCACCGAAGGGCATGAAGTGTTGATCCACCATTTCCTACAAAACATTTCAACACATATTTAAATTTAGGAATAACAAGAATTAACAGGATTAGTTTGCAACCTACTGATACATCTATCTTTTGAAAGTCATGTTACTTCAAATCACACACCACCACAAAATTTAAGTGAACTTGGATCAGTCATCATCATTTTTACAGTGGTCATGGAAAAGATGACTGGAAACTCTCAATTGTAATCTCTGTAACTCTAACATCAAACAACAGCCATGGAAATGTTACCTATTTGGCAAATCAGTCAAACAAAATGAAAAACTATTTTCTCAAGAATCAATCTGTTTTATGAGAAGAACTTTCTTCTGTTTAGATCCTACTGTGAAATGTGTAAAACATTTTAAAAGTTTGGATTGAAAACTATAAAATGGAAATATTTTATATATTTATATTTAATTATATATATTTTTTAAAATGCTGAGTAATATGCAACACAAATCATGGAGCTGATCTCAAATATATGTTTCATGTCCAGATCTCTATTTTTTCCCCTAGAATGCTTTTAAAGGAAAAAAGTTTTCATAAACTGAGACACTGTAGAATTTAATACAAATACTACCTAAACGAGAAAAATCCTTAAGAGTCTATTCAATTGACATGTTGTCCAAAAGAACATCCAGCTCATTAATGGCAATGGAATTTCACATTTGAATCAAAAGAAGCATAATAATAGTATTTGAACATATTTTAGAAAGTTTAATTAATATAATTTGGCTTCTAATGACATTCTGGAAATCTTTCAGTAAAAGATACAGCTGTCATAATATGCACCAGAAGGAGAACCTTTTTATCTGTCTGAAAATTAATCAAATTGTATTGAACATTTAACCACAAACTGTCTCAGTTTCTGCTCACCAGATGATTGAAAAGTTAAACTTAACAAACTTGAGGCAGAAGCCAGCTAATGTATTTTTAAATTCCATGGATTTTAATGAAAGAAAACAGAAGTACTTAATTTAGTTTGAATGATGATGACAGCCTTTCCAATCCTACAGTTTCCCACATGCAGAAGTTCAACACAGATGGTGAAAGAGCATCATGAATGCAGCAAACTAAGATTACATTATGACCTCACAGTGCAAATTCTGCTCTTTCAGATTTCTATTCCAATTTCTGGCATAAGTTCCATCGCTTGTTCTGCTCATCCTTCCTATAAATGCTCTGGCCCCATCTCTGGAAGGACTGTATTATGTTTTGAACGTATGTATGGATATATATATGTTTTATTTTGCTAATATTAACTTTCTCTAAATTGCAGAACCTACCAATTTTTGGTCCAGGAGGATCAGCAAAAACATGATAATTCACTCCCAGGGGCAATTCTTTTCTTTTCAGCTTTTCTGATAATTGTTTTTGATAAGCTATTTCTTGCTTTTTATCAACTGCTGTTATTACAACAACATCCCAAAACTCTCCAGTCTGCACAGTTTTACCTATTGGAAAAAGGAAATGTCATTACAAGGGATATAATTACTTACACTGCAGTTAGCTACTAAAGTTCAACCATTTTCTTCTTCATTGGGTTCAGGTTCACCTGATTCATCTTGGGTTCAGGTTCACCTGATTCAATGTCCATTAAAGCTTTCCTTCTTGCTGCCTAAACTGCCAAAAGATGTGCATGTATTGAAAATGATTTGGAAAAGGTACTTTGGTATATGTGTGGAAACATGAATGCAACACTTCTTTAATGATTAAATGATTAAAGTAGCTGTATCTTTTCTGTGGCTCTATTAAAAAGGTGTTCTGTTTGCATTTCTTGGAAAGCATGCAATATTATCTCAACCTTATTTTTTTATCAAACATTGTTTTCCTGATCACTCTTTGCAAAATTGCTTTACTGGACATAAGAAAGTCCCTGTTACATGAACCTGCAAAAGCACTTAGCCATTCAAAAAGAGGTGCTTTATATGCACTCCAACATATTGAAATGTGTCCTTTAAATGCTTTTCCAATGCTGTACAAAACCTATGCTTGGGGAGCAAGTAAAGGGTATGACAATTTTCAGAAGTAAATGCAGTTGGAAGAAAAAGTGTTGGAACACAACAGAAATATCTGGTGTTCACTGGAATATTCCTTTCCCAAATCTGTTTTGCAGTCCCCTACTTCGCACAGAACTAAAATGCTTTTATTGCATGTACAAATTTTTGAGTCTATTCGTTGGTCAGATATGCTTAGCTTTATCAAGATGAGAACACTGTATTTTTTATAGTGAATGACAACTGATGTGCCCATTCATTTACAAAGAGCCAATATATGAACAGAATTATAAAATTTTACATCAACTACTTGCCACACAATAAAGAAAGAGAACGCTGAATTCATTTATTTACAAAGTCTCATCAGAAACAGAAGCAGGTTCATACTATCATACTAAATCGTAATAGTTTTGATTCGGGCTTAGCACGTTGAGCTAACCAACCACCAACACAGAGGTCTTCGAACTTGGCAGCTTTAAGACTTGTGGACTTCAACTGGAATTGAAGTCCACAAGTCTTAAAGCTGTCAAGTTTGGGACCAGCGTTTTATCCAAGCGTGGTTCAGTAAATTATGGTTTAGTTGACTGCAAATCCATAGTCTGCAAAACTCTATAAATTTAAGTTTAAATTTAAGTTTATTTATTTGTCAAGCATATATAAAATTACAGGTAAAAAGTATAAACATAATTTGAATACATGAAAGGAGTAAGTAAAAGGAATATTAGGACAGCAATGGTACTTATGTACGCCCTTACAGACCTTTTAGAAATGGGGTGAGTAGACAGTTTAAGGTTAAAGTTTTGGGGGTTTGGGGAAGAAACTACAGAGTCAGGTAGTGCATTCCAGACATTGACCCACTCTGTTACTGAAGTCATATTTTCTGCAATCGAGTTTACCTTGCGTTTGTATCTATTATTTGCTCCTGTATAGTTGTGGTTGAAGCTTAAGTAGTCATTGACAGCAAGGACATTGTGGCAGATAATGACAGCAAAGGCTTTCTGACTACGCCAAAGATGCAGGCATTTTAAGCCCCCCGTCCCCACCCCGGCTAGCATTTCTCACCCACCGAAATAATGGAGGGGGGAGGAAGTGGAATCTGAACGCTGGTTTCTGCAGCAGGAACTACGCAGAAGTCCCTATTCCCACAGCCGCCCACCCGGCTAGCCATTCAAAGAAGCTACTGCCGAGGCCCCAAACCAAGACAGCCCGTGCAGCCCCAAGCAGCCACCTCTCAACCCGGAGAACTTCTCCAGCTTCTTCCACGTCGCTCGGCGCCGCCGCGCCTCCGCCTCTCCCGCCAGCGGCATCCCGGGGTCGGCGATGCTTCGCTCTCTCCCGCTCTCGCTTCCGGCCTGAAGCCGACGATGCCGCCGCCTCTTCCTTAACGGGGCCGGCCTTGGCCGAGTAGGCCTCGGCGCCGCGCGGAACAAGCCAGTTGCTTGGCAACCAGCAGGCCGCGTCTCTTGAATCTGGGGTCCGCTTTTCGTCCCGGGAAGGCGGGCGACGGGGGCCGCTTGGGATAGGGAGGGAGTCGGTGAGTGAGGAGCAGAAGGAAAAGCGCTGGAAGGAAGGAAGGGAGAAGAGATCCCGAAATTGAGGGTCCCAGCCGGATGAGTTACGGGGTTGCTCAGAGACCACCTTTGCTGCTTCTGACCTGCAGAGCTTGGGAAGAACCAAGAGGGAGAAGGAAGCTTTTAACTCTGGAATCTGACTCTCTCTGCGTAAACCTAATTAACTTTTATTAAGAGAGTAGCTTGCAAAGGAAATGAGGGCTGGTTTTTTGGGGTGGGTGGGTGATCTCTCTCCCAGAGAAAAATCTGATCGTTAAGGAACGATTCCCCCAAGGCTCATTGTATCCAGCGAGCTACCTTGTGCCCTGAGAAAGTTGGGGTAGGAGCAAATATTACTCTTCAGAATGGTAACTGCCCTTTTTTCCAAGCTCTTGTATACCTTTGGTTGGGGTGTGTGTGTGTGTGTGTGTGTGTGTGTGTGTGTGTTATTGGGCATAATCTTGTTTCCATTGCTTGTGGTCAGCTCAGTTCAATTTTGAGGTATGGCCACCATGGGATGCGTTGTCTAGTTTTGAAATAATTACAAGCCAAAACCTATAAAAGAAAACAATGGTAATTTTATTTACTACACTGCAAAGGGGGTGCATCACGTGCGCACACAGGTACAGTGGACACATCTTAAGCCATCAATATACTTTATATTCTCTATCCCAGGTCGCAGGTTTGTCTCCCACCTTTTCCTCATTGGCTGAGTATTCAAGCTGTCACAATCTAAAACGAATACATTTCCCCGTGCCCCTTATTTACAGTTTATCTCTAATAGTTATTAGTTTCTGGACTGTCTCTATTTGCCAACAAGTTCTAGCTAAAACCAGTTCTGAACATACCACAGGGCCTCTCATCCCTCGGTCCTGTGTGCAGTTTTAAGGTCAAGCAACTTTTATGAGATTAGATAATACACTGTATTCTTTTCAAAGGTTAGTATGTCCTGCTACAATTTCTGTAAAAACAATAAACTCCTTTCTCCTTTCCCACACCACCACCATGAAAAAGGAATAGATTTTTCTTTAAAAAGTGCATTTCTAGGACCCCAGGGGCCTCCCCCATCCCACAAGGATTAGTGAAATCAAAATAACTAAATTTACCAGTTATGCTGAAATCTCATCAAGCGAGATGAGAAATTGGGAGCAGTGAATGTGTCAATTTTAATTTTTAATATGGTAAATATTTATAGATATAACCATTAAAAGCAAAAGTTGTTTGGAGGGCTGTTTATAATTTTTAAAAGTGGGAAGGGATTCTAAGAGAAAAAAAATTAAGACGCCCTATCCCAAATCATGAACTAATTACACAGACTGAATTAATTTAGTAAAAGTGTAAATGGGTAATATCGGAGAAGTACAGCTAAAAAAGAGGATTTGTGTACAAATAAAGGTACCAGAACTTGTCCATTTGTTCTGCTATCAGGATCTTGTAGCCTACTCCTACTCTTCACATGGACTATAAACTCTTCACATGGAATATAAATCAAGTTAATTTAACTGGTTTACGTCTATGGAGATTCTCAATCATCCTGGTCATGGTTGTTCCAAAGGGTTTTTTTTCCTTCCAAAAAGCAACTGGAATTTCTTCTTTTTTTCCTTCGAAAACATTTTACTTCTTATCCAAGAAGTTTCTGAAGAGCTTCAGAAACGTCTTTGATAAGAAGCAAAAGGAAAAGGAAAAAAATTGAGAAAATCCAGTTGGCTTTTGGAAAAGAAACCCCAACAACTTTGGGTTTACTATTGATAAGGCTACTGTATCTGGGCAACCAAAGCCCAGATGTCTGCTAGTGGAAAGCAAATACTGTATATACTAAAAGTTCTCTTTCTGCTATCTAGCTGTTGTCTATATGAGCATAAGGTTCACAAGATAGAGCCGAAGCAAATTCCCCAAGTTCAAGAAAAGTGTAATATTGCTCATATTGTACTGAGGACACAGCTGCACAAAAGCATTAATATGTGGAAGTGTACCAGTTACCTTAAAGGTTCACAAATTGTTGGTATATACTTCACAAAAAAATAATTCTAGTTTAGTCCTAGGATTGTATAGGGAAATAAAACACTTGCTGAATTCCGGATAACTCTGCCAATGCTTTTCAGAGTTGAAAGAAGTGATTGTGTAAAGAAAAATTCTTTCTTGATAGAGTTAAGATTTGAATAACTTATATTAGTTTTCTGTTTGATCATAGAAATAGGTAATATAATATGTTTGTGGACAGTCCTGATAATGCAAAACAAAATAGCTTCTTTCTCAAAAACTAATACCTTCTTAGGAAAATGATCCAGATGGGCCTCAATTTCTATAATCATTGGGTTAAAAACAACCAAATATTATCTTGTCCTTCTGTTACAAGTATTATATTTTCTGAGCCTCCATCCAAATTAATACCAGTCCACAAATGTATTTATTTATTTATTATATAAAACCCTGCACGTGCTCCAAGATGGCGGCTTCTAAATGAGCTCAGTGTCGGCGATGGGAGGGCTTCTGGTCGTTAGGGTGTTCAGGAGCCGTTTTAATCACCTCCGGCTCCAGCCCCAGTGAAGGAATTGTCCGCCCAGCCTGTTGAGGGCTTTCTCGCCCTCCGGAATACCAGG
>JANHZT010008559.1:109530-126451 GCA_032468215.1 Stegonotus admiraltiensis | reverse complement strand
TTAAATGTGTGTGTGTGAGAGAGAGAGAGAGAAAGAGAGAGAGAGAGAGAGAGAGAGAGAGATCACTACAAGTTTGTGTTAGTGTCTGTGACTTCATCTAGACACAGCTGTGCAATTCCCTGAGAAAAGATTTTTTTTAAAAAAACAACAACAACAAACTTCTAACATTTTGGGGATCCAGTAAGATACACGGTAAAGTTATACTAGCTGCTTTTTAATTTTGCCAACTAATAACCAATAGCCATTTCTATAACAACAACCTGCCTAATTGTCAAGACTTGCTCATATGCCAAGAAACTTAATGATACTTGGCTGAGGAAGGTAAGATTTTTTTTAAAAAGATACCTTCTGATGCACCAGCCAGAATCTTCAATGTACTATCTGGTGGTGAGGTTGGTGGCAAAGTGACAGGAAAGTACCTTGTTCAATGCACGCTATGCTGAGCATTTCTTTCCCAGCTAGATGGATCTGGAAATCTTCCCAGATGTTACGGTACATTTTGTTCTTGTGGCTCTCACATCAGCGCTGGAGCTTGGATGAGGGGAAATGAAGGAGAGGATTGCTCTTGTTTCCTCTAAGTGTCTAATTTGATGGGTGGGGAGATATTTTTTTCCCCCTGCTTTGAATTTCTTTTTATTGCCAAGAAAGAAAGAAGGAAAATCAGTACGCTGTTGGCGAGCAGGTGAAAAATGTGACACCTGTCTTGCTAGATACTATCTGAACAGCGTGAGGCATGCAGGTTGTCTCTGATTCTTGAAACATTTTTGCAGAATTTTCCCTGCCATTTTGCACTGCTTGGAGAAGACGGGAATGAGACTTATTTATAAAATGCTATATATCAACAGAGCTATTAAGACAAGCCCATTGCTTTTTTTCCTGAACATCTCACCTTTAAAAAAAAAAAGCTGTCTTCTGAATGTATTCAGTCTAATAAAGCATAAATTCTATTCCAGATGCATTAGATTATAAACCCTACTCTTTGTAATTATCAATAATTATGGCTGGGGCTAAGGCAGTCTAGCAACATCTGGAAGGTTATGGATGACTCCTCCTTGTGTGCAATTCTTTCTCAGAGAGTCAAAAAATGGCATTTACAAATGAATGAAAAGCAAGTCCAATCCCATTTATTAATCTCTCCTATGCAGATGGCAGGAGATAGACAACATATTTTTTTAAAAGATATTGATAGATTTACTCTGAGCATACTTGGTGTATTTTATTTCATCGTCGCTGGGCAAAATTAATTTTCTTCTCAATCATCAGATTAGGTGGCAATCTAAATCCCACTTCTTAGGGCATTTGTCCCTTGTAACTTGGTGGGATTTGCTTCTGAGCAACAATTAGATACATTTTCACAGTGAGAAGTCAGACTCATGGGGCCCCATGACTAATGAATGAAACAAATCTCTATTACATGATTCTTTGTAGGGATTAGGTTGATTTGTTTGTAGTGCTTCTCCAAATGTATGGTTAAATGGTCTTTGGTACAGCTTAGCCTCTACAAAAGTAATCAACAACTTACAAATCTGATTCATAGCCCTCCTGCAAAAAAATTAAGGATATAATACCTTTCAGGTTAGCTTAGGCTGAACAGAAATGGTTGGACAGAATTCAAATCATTTTATTTCCCAGCTGAAATACAATTCCCCTTCTGCAAGAATATTGGTATTCAATGGAACAACTTCCAACTTAACAGGGACATGGCAATTTATGAAAATAGATTCTTTAAAAGCAGTTATGCAGCCTGCTGTGATCGTCTAACAATCCACACTATGTCATTTCCCGTTGCTTCTCCTTATTTTCTCTCTCTCTACTGTGGCTAGTTTTGCTTCTGAGCTCTATACATATTGTTCCGTACATCACATCACATTACATTACCTCTCTTGAGGAAGCCATACTTCAGTGGTTGAACCTACAGTTCTGTTTGTCTTTGATGAAAAGGTTGTTGAAGAGATATTTTAGGAAGGCTAAATTCTAAAGCGGTTTGGAATTGACAAGTAATGAATGGCTTCTTGTGATAGCCCTTTTATAGGTACAGATGGATAGAGGAGGGGGAAAAAACCAACCACAAAGGGAACTCAATTTTATTTATCATTAATTCTGACTTGCTTCAGCAGATGTTTTTTGAGAGCCATTTTAACCTGCTTAATTTGTCTCGGTATAATGGGAAGCTGATAGCCTCAATTAACAGACTGATTAGGAAGTTTTTTAATGAGTTCCAATAGTTTTGCTTGTTATTGCTGATTCAGTGCACTGAATTCTTAGAGCTGGGATTTGAATGTTAGAAACCACCCAAGAGAGGTTTTCCTCATGGCATCTACTATAACTTCCTCCATACCAAAAAATAAAAATAAAAATAAAGAATGGTAATATATGCAAACAAAGAAACTATTTTTTCAAAAGTTTTCAAATTATAGGTTGTATAATTGATAGATGGTAGTAGTACCCTTCCCTGATACAATTAATCTGAAAATCACTACTCACAAACTGAAGAGACTATCTGAATTCTCCCCAATATACAGTCACTTGTGTTCATTATAATCTATTGTATGATCTTAGCAATGATAATAAATGCTTTCTTGTATTCCTTAAACAAAATGGAAATCAGACACAGGTTTGTCTAAGACTTTTTTTTCCAGACAAAAGACAACAGTCTGATATGTTGACAAAGCTACATTCCAAAAGTGAGTCCAAAAATAAAAATGTAATATTTTTAATATGATTTTGATTCAGAATCAGTCAATACCATTAATATGCTTATTTCCAGAGTATAATTTTCATGTATAATTGGCACATAAGCAAAAACTACAATAAGTAAAAATGTTTTGGCATGCCATATCTGACAGAAAAAGAAGGGGTCAAATCATTTATTTGATTTTACCCTATCTTTTCATTCTGATAAACATCCAAAGTAGCTGATGGAATTAAAAAAACAGAAAACATATTATAAAAAGCAAACATATAAAGTTTATGGTTACATGCTAATTCCAATCAACATTTTACCTTGCATTCTGAGACCTAGAATGCTTTGCTGTTGTATTTTAAATGTTCAGAGTTAAATAAAAAGCATGTCATGAAGGCCAACTAGTTGGGATGCTGAGTAACCCTATTTATTCTAGTACAGCACTTTTAAAAGTCAAAATTTGTATAACATTATAGGGTTGGCATGCTTCAAAAATAATTTGGAAGAATTGTTTTGGAGTTTACATAATTTTTTCTGGAGTCATAACATCTAAACGATCTAGAATAGTATCAAATCAATGCCTATTGAATATTTTTCCAAACAGAGGGTTTGTGTAATTATTGGATTTTAGTGTATTTATCAAACCCACGTACCCCAAAGTAATAGAAAAGTGATCCAAGGAGATATCATTAATTTGAATGAGAGTATGTGGAGATCCCAGATAGGCTTCCTGGGTACTGGCGGACCACAACAGGTACAGCCAGAGTTAGCTTGTGTGCTTAATTTTCAGGAAACAATACTCAGGAGTGGCCCTGTTTATCTAGAAATGCCGTTGCCGGAATTACAAGAGGGATTGCTTGACATTGTTTCAAGAATAATTTGCCACCTCTAAAAGTATATGAATTGCAGAAAGCATCTGTGAATGTTTACATGGGAAATGAGCTTTTTCATGCTCTGAAATTAACAGTAAGTGATAAAGAAAAGCTCAGTATGAATAAAATATATATGCCTTGAGCAGTGGTGAAATCTGAACCGGTTTGCCACTGGTTCATTGGCCGTGCATGTGCAGTACGCACCAAATGCACATTGCACGTGCGCGCATGCTCAGTATGCACCAAAAGGAGGCTTGGGAAGGTAAGTAGAATAGTGAAGGGGAAATCAGCTGTGCCACGCAATTTAGATTTTAAATTATGCGGCACAGCTGATTGTTGGAAATAATGGTTCGGAGGAACTGGTAGCTTTCTTTTGCTACTAGTTCGCTTGAACCAGTGCGAACTGGTAGCATTTCACCACTGGCCTTGAGTGAGCAACGTAATGCATTAAAACTGACATAGGATACAAACACAATAGTTTGCTTGAGGAGGTATTGCACAAAGTATAGAAACTAGTTTTAAGCACAGATTGTTGTCATATATCTCTCTATTTCCTTGGTGCTTCTATATAGGTGTATCACACATACTGTATATGTAACTGTTGGTGTAAAAATGTGTTGTTCTTTCTCTTCTGCTCAGTATACACTCTGCTATCACAATACTCCTTTTTGTTGGTCATCTGTCTGGAACTCTTCCACCATATTGCACACCTGAAGGGGAAGGAAAGAAAGAAAGCGGGGGGGGGGGATGTGATGGTAAAAAGGTCCCTCCATACACATGTGCACTGGATTCACTGCCAATCTCACCAGATGTCTGCTCTGTACATGTGAGCTGCTTAAAGTGCCCTTGTAAGCAAACATTGACAGCAAGCTGAATTGATTTTAAGTAGCAACAGGGAGAAGAATCAATCAGGAACCTGTGGCCCAATAAACCAAATTACTTATATTCATTGATAGTATCTCAAAGGCAGAATGGCTGGCATATTGGGAAGGGATAAATAAAGTCAGAGAGATGGGTTCATCTCAAACATTCCCAATTTATACTGGGTCTGCCTTTTTTCTTTATCTTGACTTTGCAAAGTCTATATAAACTCTGGTTTTGCTTTTGATTAGGGCTGCTCAACAAAGTGCCAATGCTTTTCTGTATCCCAGTATATACCGGTAGTCTTCGACTTACTCAACTTTGTTGAGGGCTACTCAACAAAGTGCCAGTGCTTTTCTGGGATCCTAGTATATACAGGTAGTCTTTGTCTACCAACATGTCTGTTGTTAAGTGATTCATTGGTTAAATGCATTTTCCCCTGTTTTGCGACCTTTCTTGCCAAAGTTGTTAAATGAATCACTGCGGTTGTTATCTTAATAACAAGATTGTTAAGTGAATCTGGCTTTCCCCTTGACTTTTTGCTTGTCACAAAAGGAGATCATGCGAACCCAGGAGGCTTCAATCATTGTAAATATGAGTCAGTTGCCAAGCATCTGAATTTTGTTCAGGTGACCTTGGGGAAGCTGCAATGATTGTAAGTGTGGGGAAAAAAAGGTCATAAGCAGAGGTAGTATTCAGCTGGTTCCGACCGGTTCAGGCAAACAGGTAGTGGAAATCACGGGTGTGGTGGGCCACCCACCTGCCCTGGCTCTATGCTGTCCTATTTAGGCACATTTTTGAGGCCGGGTGCATGCGTGGAAAGTGAGCATGTGAGCAAAGCAACTCTCACATTTGTGAACCAGTAGGGAAAGTAAGTGAATACCACCCCTGGTCATAAGTCACTTTTCTCAATGCCATTGTAACTTTAAACAGTCACTAAATGAACTGTGTTATTGTTTGCATGTTAATGTGTTGTATCTTCAAAGTGATTTTGTTACTTTAGGTGAGCAAGGTTTTGACTATAGCAACAAGTAAACGTGACATTGTGAAAGCAGGTGAAAAGTTAGTAATAGAGGTGCCATTTGAACTATAATCTCATTGTTTATTGTTAGAAAAATGAATTGCATCTGCAGTCTGTAGAAATAAATTGCACTAAACATTTTTCCTGCACAGATTAGAGCAATACAGTGACAAGCATTGATATGACAGTGAATTTAACAAAGCAGAGGCTGGCATGGATGGGCAAAGTTTCAAAACCAGCAACCACTGAATATCTATCATTACTAGGAAGATAATAAGCTCTCTCTGTCGGATCCTTTCCCAGATATTTTATAAATTTCCAAGTCCCCTGTCTTCCTAATTATGAACATGAATTGACAAGCCCTTCTTCTTTGAAAGCTTGTGTCCCTGGGAATCTGCTGCTTGTGAAGGCAGAGGCCTATTTCATAATGAGCTCCAAACATGAAAGACATACGGTCATGTCTATGGGTTATTCTCTTCTTCTTGAAAACAGAGTGGCATGCCATGGTACGAAGTATACAACAGTTTGTGTTATGGGTGAGTTCTACTTACCTTTACTACCGGTTCACAACAGGGCCACACACACACACATGCTTCTGCGCATGTGCAGAAGCTTCCTGATGACATCAGGGTCAGTGGGCGGTGCCTTCTGCCAGTTTTACTACCGGTTCTATATATTAGAATCATATGATAGCCATAACGCAATATCCAGGTGCATAGGGGTTTTGAGTTGCTGGTTGTTTTGTAAAAGACACACACAAACACACAGAGCAAAAAGAGAGAAAGAGGTAAAAAGAAGGAGGAAGAGGAGGAGGAGGTGTAATCATGATGATGCATGATTTTTCAGTATCCTTGTGAATTCTTGCAATGTCCTTACTAAATAGGCCATTTTTGAAGAGCCTTTGGAAATTGCAATAAGTCCAGAATGCAACATCAAGAATACTGATAACTATTTCTTTTTTTAGAATAATTTTACATATCTTTTATAAAGCTACATTGTATTCCCATACAGGTAGTCCTTGACTTATGACTATTCACTTAGCAGCTGTTCAAAGTTACAACAGACCTCCTGGGTGCTTTTTAAGAGTGTTTTATGAGTTATTTGAAATGAAAATGACACTGTTAGTTCAGACAGTAAACTTATGGACTAAGAAACTAAAGTAGCATTAGTAGTGGTGATATACCAAATGATGTCATCGAGGTCCTTTGTCTGGAGACCATTGGAGCTTAAACCTTAAGCTTCAACCTTAGCAAGCCTGAGTGGTTGTGGTTTTCAGACTCCCCCTTTCCCCTGATTTGGGAATTTTTCAACCCTGGAATGAGATGGAAAGGATATGCAATGTAGACATTCTCCTAGACTCCCATCTCCTGCTCGAAGCCTTGGTTAGGAGGGTGCTTGCACAAATACATATTGTACATCAGTTGCATCATTCCAAGATTGGGAGGCCCTGCTCACACTCACTCATGCATTGGTCACCTGTTTGGATTATTGTAATATACATGACTCTGTCCTTGAAGACCACTCAAAAACTGTAGTTTCTCCAGAATGCCCAGGTAGTTGTGGGTACACCTCAGTATATCCATGTAATATCAGTTCTTCCATAGACTCTCAGTATGATTTTGGTGCAGTTCAAGCACCAAACATCCTGTGTATTTTGACACAGGTTCGGTCCATTTATGAAATAAAGCAGAAATAGCTGCCTCCAATTATTTCTGCTTGTTTGACCATGATGGCTTATTATGAGACATTGAAAAATTTGGCTTTCTTTTGGGAATTGGGACCGGAAGCTAGGTGAGGCCATTTTTAAATGGCTATTAATATAGAAATGTGTGCTGCCCCATATATGACATGTTAATATGATTGTTAATTTATTGTCTTTAACCTGCTGTTCAGAGGTGGATTTCAGCAAGTTCTGACCAGTTCTGGAGAACTGGTAGTGGAACTTTTGAGTAGTTTGGAGAACCGCTAGTAAAAATTCTGACTGACCCCGCCCCCATCTATTCTCTGCCTCTGAAGTCCCAGCTGATCGGGAGGGAATGGAGATTTTACAGTAACCTTCCCCTGGAGTGGGGTGGGAATGGATATTTTACAGTATCCTTCCCTTGCCACGCCCACCAAGCCATGCCACGCCCACCAAGTCACACCCACAGAACCAGTAGTAAAAAGTTTTGAAACCCACCACTGCTGCTGTTCACCTATTCATAGCACAACTACCCTGTGAGGTAAGTTGGGCTGAGAGAGAGAGTGACTGGTACAAAGTCATCACTTGGCTTTCATATGTTAGGTGGGTCTAGAACTCAGTCTCCTGGTCTTTTAGGCCAGCATCTTCACTGCTATACCAAACTGGCTCTTTCTCTCATTGTTTCTTTTCATACCATAAAGACATCAAGAGGAAGAGAGAGCATATTTGCTTTTCTTGTGTGGGAAGCTTTGTTTTAAGAGGCAAAACTGATAGAATATTAAATCCTTGATTTCTTACTATACTTCTCAAAGAACATGCCACTCCTTCATGAAGTGCCTCATTATTATTTATCATTGCTTCTTACTCTTCAGTAATCCTCTCTTAGTGCACACTTGATCACATGGATTCTTGCTGTTTCCTAAGGGATCGTGGATGGAATAATTTTGCCTCTATTTTGCATATTACAGTGAAATTTATATAAGGTGTTACCCATTGAGCATGGTGTGTGTGTGTGTGTGTGTGTGGCTTGTCCTTAGTGGTGAAATGTGTGGCTGAATGTTCTGGTTACCCTGGAGACAGGAGAAATGTGACGGTCCATTTGGTGAGCGTGGAGAGACAATGAGGAGTAGAGACACAGTCAGAAGGAAGACTTTCAGAGAACCAAACAAAAGCAAGCTTATCAAAAAAGAGGCCTGGTGAACAGCTTGGGTGAAAGTCAAGAGGCATAATTAAGCTGAGTGGAAGCTCACTCAAGATTTTTTTTGTACTTAGAGGAGAATCTTCTGAGAAAAAAGGATATTGACCAGTGGAATACTAGTCTTCAGCCTCAAAAGTCACTGTAGGTAAAGGGCAGGAGACTAAAAAAAGACTAAAAGTCTAAAAAAATAAAATAAAAGGGGAAGGGAATATTGTAGAGTTTGTGTTTAAAGTTTGCTGCAAGAATCACTTGCTATTAAGCCACTTTCTTCTCCTTTGTTCAACTTAAGCAATTTTGATCCTAAAGAAATCAGAAGCTATACTAATAGGTTAGAGTATTTCACCATGTTCTCATATATATTGCTCCATAATAATAGAACTGTCCTTCCTTTCTCCAGTAACAATATAGGGCAGAGGAGGCAGTGAAGATTACTATTCAATTCTACTAGCAGTTGAAATGGGATGCTATTATTACTATTGTACTCCATGACCATGCCAAGAAGGTGCTACTAGCTCTACCTATAGGAGTGTGAGATCTTTATAGATTAGCCACTTGTTCTGCCTGAACAGTACCATAGAAAACAACCTATCATATTTCATTCTTGTGTGATTTTCTGTTGATCCCAAGATAGGTAGAGAACACTTCAGTTCAGCACCAGGCAAAGTCTCCTAATGCAACATTTAAATGAATATTACAGCTTTAAAAAACTGTTCTATGGTAATAAATTACCTTTATTGTATAAAGTCATTCCTTCAATTCAAGCAATACAAACAATTCTCATGACAACTAACTCTTAAACTTAATAAAAACCGCACTTCTTGCTATCCAGGCATCCTTTTGATGCTTTCAGATCCCCAGAGATTTGAGGAATATGGGTTTCTCATTGAGTTTTCCTGAAGCTTCCCATATACAGAAATTCAAAATATTATTTTTCTATGCCTCTTTGATAAGACAAAACTTATCAGAGGGTAGTTTGTCATAATTAGCTAGTTAATATTTAATAATGAGAGGTCCACCTTACAGCCAGATTTGCACTTATGGCCACCTGCTACCAATGGTGACAGGGGTTAATAGCTGGAAAAATCGTATCCCAGGGAGATAGGTAATCTGTTGCATATTCCTTTACTCTCTAATAGGTGACCACCTGCCTATCACACTTTGGACCACCTAGGGGCCTGCCCAGCTGTGTAAATTGCTTTGCAATCAAAAGCCACTTTGAGTGGGAAGCATATTTTCAATCACATTAGATGTTCTTTGACTTCCTAATTGCAAAAAAGGAAAAGTTGTTTGCTTGACCTGTGTGTGTGTGTGTCTGTGTCTGTGTGTGTCTGTGTGCGCATGTACATGTGCATTCTTGCCCATATATTCTTGCTATCCAGGCATCCTTTTGATCACCAACATACACAGAAGGACACCAGGGTGGCACAACGGTTAGCCTGAAAAATATCAACCTCTCGTTTTTAGGAAGGGTGTACTGAAATGTCACTAAGCATCAAACGGATAGTCTCTATGGTGATTGTTGTGAACATGCAGTGCTGTGATCCATTAACTGAGTCTCTGGCCAAATTCCTAGTAAGATGAGTTCCAAGATCCAACATTATAACAAGTCATAACTTTTGAGATGTCTACACTGAGCACTTCATTACAAGTGTAGCATATAAGCCAGCAGTTGGTCCCTTCACTTTCTAAGCTTATCCAGAACAGCATTTTTTTCCCCTCTTTAAATAATTTGAATTCTCACAGTTCACATCTGGAATCTATTTGATATGGATACATTCACACTTCAAGAATCATGCTCCAATATGAGTATTTGTAGTTAAAGAAGAAATATGAAATGCCCTTTTGTACTAAAAGATGATGACACTAAAAAAAAGTTTTAAAGTAGAACAAATAATAATAACCTGCCTTATGAGAGTAATGATTAGCAACCGAACTATTTGTACAGCTTGATGTGGAGTACTTAGAAGAAAATTTGATTTGCTTCAATGGGAGTTCTTCCAAGTGAATGTAAATCGGACGGCAGTTTTGGAGAGCAATTCTGTGCTACCTTTGGAGCCCTTTGGTGTCTCTAAGCATCTTCCTGACAAAAGCTGGATGCTGAACAAGGTGTGAGAATAATACTTACATAATCAAATGCAAGCAGTCTAATTTCAGAGATGATCTGAAAATGAGAAACATGTGGAGATGGTCCATCACCCGAACAATAGTGTCTTTTTAAAAAAAATGCAGAACAGAAGAAGGAGATACAAAAATTTGACCATTGTTTTCAACTGAAGAAAGAACTCTTGTTTGATCCACATCAGTTGCTGGAATTATTTTTTTTCCATAATAGCTTCTTAGCTTCTGTATAATATATCAGAAATACTAGCATTTTGTGTGCTTGTTTACCTGTTTCAATCCAGCTTGCTGGAAAGAAACTTGGCAATCCTTCCATTTCCTCTGGCTTCTATGTAAATATATAGATTTAGATATCCCACTGTAAACAATGACTGGATGAGCACTCTACATTTGTTTGGCATTTGGGATCACAGTGAAGTGTTACAGGATTTGAGATATAAAGGATCCTTAGCCCTGTGCATCTCACTCCATACAGTATATCCCAACTATGCTCCATTATGGTTAAAGTTAAACTTAGAGACAGGGTTGTTGTTGTGAGGAAAATAGGAGGAGAAAGATGTGTTGGATACATTCTCTGCCTTGGGTTATTTGTAAAAAATAACAAAGGCATGATACAAATAGATAAACAAACAAATGCAAAATACCCTATATCACAAATCTAGAAAAACCTAAAACTATTGCTACTCCATTAAATGAAGGGGTGGGGGTGGTTTGATTATGGCAGGACTAGATTTAAACCAGGAGTCACCAACCCCTGGACCACAGCCTACTATCCAGTTGTGGCATATTCAGAATTGGGCTGTGTGAGTGGCTGGCTGGAGCGCATGAATGCACAGCTCAACTTGCCCAAGTGGTGAGCTTGTGGGCAATTGCGCATTTGCGCCACTCGCACAAGTTGAGCTGCATGGGTGCATACTGGCCTCCACTTGTGCAAGGGTTGCATGTGTGAATGCACACATCATCCCATCACTCATACAGCCCAGTTCCCTTAGTCCCTTCCCCAGCTGGGCCTCCAAGCTTTAAAGGTGGGACTACTGATTTAAACTACAGATTTAATTGCCCCTTCTGTAATGATCAAGCCTGCCAAATGCAGTCTGACGGATGAAAGTGGCTTGTGCAAGAAGAATTTTTATGAAAGCGGGTGGGGAGTATCTATGATAATTGCTGACAGATTGAAAATGCCCCTATGTTAAGAAACTGGCCAAATAATATATAGCGCCGTGATGGCGAACCTATGGCATGTGTGCCTGAAGTGGCACACGGAGCCATGTCTCCTGGCATGTGCGGTATCACCTGTTCCTCTTCTGGGTTTCTGGCACACATGGCCTTTTTGCATGCGGCAGTGCCGGAAACTGGAAGAGCTGGTCTTCCGTTTTCTTGTGTGAGCATGCCAGCTAGCCATGTGATTGTCATGCGTGCACACACACCAGAAACCCGGAAGAGTAGCTGGCTGGTGTGCATGTGTGTGCCAAAAACTGGAAGTACATTTTTGGGCGTGCACAAATGCCCTGGGCAGCTCCTCTTCTGTATTGTGGCCCATACAAGAGCGCATGTGCACTCCGTTTTTGGCACTTGGTGCTGAACAGGTTCGCCATCACTGATCTAGTGCATTCGGATTTAGGAGTTAAACTTTTTAATGTGACTATTTGATTATTTAAAGGGTTCTATAACTGGGTTGATAGGCAGAATTAAATGGCATTTGTAGGCAAGCATTAGTATTTCTCCACAAAGCAGTAGGTTTCGAGAGCTCCTGATGCTGTTTCTTCTAATTGAAAGATAGATAGATCATCTGCTTGACTTAGTTCCTCTTCTTCCCTGTTGTCCTCATCCTAGAGAAACAAAAGGTAAAAGTGGTAGGTAAGATCATCCAGTAATGTTTAGATACCTCAAATTGCTCGCCAAGGAGTCTCATCATGTTGCCAACTCAGTTTTGACTGCTGTGCTTCATGGAAATGCAGAACTGGTGCAGAGCGGATGGATTTGATTGAGGAGTCAGGATTTGGCTGACTCGGGTAGGCAGTCCCCCCTCCCCAACTTTTTAAAAAACTGTTATATCAAAATAATAGAATATTGAAAAGAAGTCTGGTTCTTTCCCCTTCAAATGGATCACCAGAAACAGACACCATTACAAAGGAGTATAAAACTACAGTACAGGCTGTTGGATTTATAACTCAAAAAGCATTGCCAGAGGTCTGAACCAGCATTGTTTTTATTCATATTATGGCTTTGTTTGTAAATGGGCTGTAGTCTTCAGTAAATGTATACTGAGCTTACAGTAAAGGTTTTGTTGTAATGTGGAAGAAAAACATAAACAAATGAACACTAACAAATGATACAGATTACTGTGATACAATAGGATTAGAACAAGAATGAAACAGAATTAAATGAAGTGAAAAAGTGCTTCAGACACAGGAGAGATTAGCTATAGAAATTTCTTTGGTTTTTTTCTCTCCCACCTCACAGAGCAGAGAGACTGGAAAGAAAGGGATTGATTACAAGAGAGTAAGCAAATAGACAATGGGGAATTCACCAAACTGTTGCAAAGCATGCTTGCAGCTCCCAGCACTGAACATGTGCCTCTTGAGGTATATTCTACATTGTGTGCCTGCTTACTTTCTTGTATTCCCATCATCTCTAACAAATGTTATTAATTCTATTCTTGTTAGTGAACCCAACACCAGGGGGAATGCTAGTGAGCCCAAAGGGTGGGAAATGGTGAAAAGATGATCCCCCAGTGATCACTTCACTTAATGACAGAGTTGCCAGTCACAATTATGTCATTAATAAAGGACTATCATAGTATCATCCAATTCCAGAACATTTCTAGCTGACCTAGGACAGATCCCAAGGAGACCCCACTAGTTACAACTCTTCATTGTGAAAAATATCTTATTAATTCCTATTCTTGTCTGCAAAAAATCAGACAACCATTAGATGGCAGCCGAGAAATACAGAAAACTCTGTCTCTGCTTCCATGTGGTGATCATCTTAATATCCAAGCCCTATTTTAAATTGGCTCCAAAATATTAAATTTAATATATTAAATTGGCCCCAATTCACTTGACAATGGTCAAACAGAGGCTTGAACCTGGGTTTCTTTAGCAGGAAGGTCCATGAAACCAAGTGGTAGGAACTCAGGACCATGATCCCAGAATTACCAGAATTACAGGATCACTAACCTCCTCATAAAAGGTGGAAATAGAAAGCAACCTCATAAACATGACTGCAGAGAAAAATATTTCCATTTTATTTTGACTTATTTTTAGTCAAGTCCAAAGAGAATAGGATAAATAGAGAAATATTAGGTTGCAATCCAATAAAAATTTCCCTGGAGTAAGTCCCATAGAATTCAGTAGGGGTTGATTTCTGAGTAGACATACTTACACTTTCCATAGTAATTACAAGGACATAAAATCAATAGCTAGCATATCCAGAATCACAAATGAGATTTTATCTGTTATATTTCTAACAAAAGTTCTTATTGATTGAATATATGCCATGCTAAACAAAGACTTGCATTTATGCATATTTTTATGTATTATTTTTGAGCTGAACTCATTTTGGGATTTCTCTTAAAAACAAGGTAGTTTTTAATAAGTAACATGGGACATTTTTATTTATATAGTATGAAAGTTTCATGTATGAGAATAAATTATCCCTATCATGAATATATGGAATACTAATTATAATTACATGAGTTCATTTTTTTCTTTTGAATATATATCTGTATACTTATATTTAGTATTATTAAAAAGTACAATACTCAGCCAGTTTTTTGCATTCAAGATTTTATTATTAACTGATTTTTTTTCTTTAAAAAACCTGTTAGCTATTGAAGTTAGATAGGGCTTTGAATCTAGTTCATTAACACAAAATTACCCTTTAATAGTGGTGCAGCTGCCGTAAAGAGTATAGTAAGTATGTCAAAGTTCTTATCGTCTTATTACAAAAATTCTTTCCAGATGTTTACTTGAAGTGAGTTGCCTATTTTTGAAAGTCTTAAAATATCAGTCAGTTAGGAACATAGATTCATCCTGTTGGGTTTTTTTTGGAAGAATCTTTTACAATTAGTAGAAGACTAAAATCTAAAAGTCATCTGTGACTCACCTTTAGGGCCAGGTGGATAGCCAAGAAAGGATACGTAGTGAAGCACCAATTATGATGGTGACCTATTTAATACCAATAGTGTGTACTTCTTATGTCTTCTTCCTTCATTGTTGACAGGTTGGAAGAGATTGGCAGCATAGCAGTTCAAGTAATTGGCACTCAGGAAGGGAGAGAGATGGAGAGAAGTTAGTCAAGAGCCATTAAGCAGAGATGGCTGTAGGTCATCACTGTATATGTCTCCAGGTGCTAATGATTCAGCTTCTAAATATCAGGTGGGTTCATAATCATGACTTGATTATGGCTGAAGAACTTGATCTGATACATTTTACTGAGATCTGGCTGGAGGTACTGGTATGATGCATATTCTGACTCTGGCCACCTAGTTTCTCAGTGCAACATCAGCCTTGATTGGACCCATGGGAAACACTGTTGTAAATAGAAATTCAATTTTAATCACTAAGAAACCTCTCCAAACTGACCAGACTTGGGGCTGAGTCAGTGAGACAGACTGTGGATGTTACTAGATTCTATGCACGCTTCTGCTGGCCTTCCTGCCTGAGGCACTGGACTGTAATTGGCCACATGATTTCAACCTTCACTCTGAAAATTGGCCTGTAAAGGTGTCTCAAACTTCATTGGACCAACAGATAGAACGTGGCCTGACCTTGATTTAGATTTCACCTTAGAAAGTGGAGGGAATTTTTGATATAGGCTGAAGTCAGTGTCAAGATTAAATCACTATCTGATCTATAGAACAGACAAAAAAAGGGGGTCATTTACACAATTATTCTGTAATGTGAAAATTGGGCTCATCGTGGTTTTCCAAGGAACTCTGGGGGATGAAACAGGACAAGTGATCATTAGAATACAAATGAAATAGTCTCATTATGGGGATGACCAAACATACATTGATACACAAAGTTGTACCTGCTGCATGGCACTAAACGCTGCAAAAAATAACTTTGTAACCAGCGTTGGGTAGATATCCAGCAAAACTTATAAGATAAAGGACTCCAAAACCTTTGGAGACCTCAAAGAACTGCTGTGCAAGGCAGCCCGAGATAAAGTTGTTTGTCTTCATGCTAACACTGGTTTCGATACAGTACATGTGAAGTTTTGATACACATACGTACAGTACTTGTGAGAGACACCTGGTTTAATTGATTCAAGTTTTGAGGCCTAAAGATACACATTATATGTAGCTCACTTGCCTGCTTCATTCCTTCCCATTTTATCTTATTTGAGTAAGCTTCAGTCCTTTGAGGTAGTCCAGACAAGAAACTAAAACCTTTAGTACTGACATTTTCATTCTTATAAGGTTATAGAAACAAAATCCTGCAAATCTGAAAGCAATTACCTCCCCCTTGCCTTTACTTTCTAGAGAACTAGGGAGAGTCCTTCTGGAATGCTTTCCCCTGCCCCTTTGGTGGACTGAGAGAGATATCTCTTATTTGACCATTGTCGAGACTATGAACAGCTCCTTTGGTCTCCCAAGGTCATTCTCACATTCTATCAATCAAGCTAAGAAGGCTGACAAAGTTAATCCAGGGTGTTTAAAGGCATTCTTACCAGTGGTGGGTTGCTACCGGTTCACCGCGGATTGGGCAAACCGGTAGTGGCAGTGGCAAGAGGCTCCGCCCACCCACCCGGACACTTCTGCGCATGCAGAAGTGCAAACTGGTAGCAACGGGATTTGAAACCTACTACTGATTCTTACATAATATATTCCTGCTACCAGTTTAAAAGAAGACAATGATCTACAACCGTGAAAAAATACCTGTCAATCACCACCTTTTTATTTTGTGCAAAATATTTGATGGTAGTGTGAGAAGTTTTATATCCAAATATATTTTATCCTTTATACTGTTTCCATCTTCCCTTTAAAATATAAACAGAATCCACAATGGTCTGAGATTCAGTGTCTCCACTACATAATTAACAGTTAAGCTGAAACTAAGTTAATCAACTAAAATGAGCAAACTTCCTCAAATAAGTTACCCAGACCTATTCCACATATCAAAGGATAAGATCTGCAAACACAGAGTTAATTAAATTATGTTTTCCAGGGGAACTGCATGTTCACAAGAATAAACATACCTACACACACACACACACACACGAACCAGCATGTGACACCCTGGACAAGATCCCCCTATAAAAATCTCTGGCTGTACACAATTTCTCTGCAGTGTGCCCCTAAAAGGAAACTGCTCTAGTTGGAACCCCAAATTATTTTTCTGACATTAGGATTCTGGATGATTGTGGTATTGATCAGTAGAAAAGTTTCAGGCTTTTCTTTCCCTTAATTTTTTTTTTTTGCTTTGATTTATATGCCACCCTTCTCCGGAGACTCAGGGCGGCTTACAATGCGTTAAGCAAT
>JANHZT010008559.1:54228-64238 GCA_032468215.1 Stegonotus admiraltiensis | reverse complement strand
AGTGGAGACGTCGGAGTCGGTAGAGTGGATGCCCGACACGGCAAGGTTGAGGGGGGCGAACCAGTCCAACCCCAAAAGGCTGGGACGGTCGGCTTCCACAACGATGAGGGGCAGTTTGCCAGAGAAGGTCTTATAAGCCACGTTGAAGGAGCCACAGCCGACAGTTGGAATGGCTTGGCCTTGATAGTCTCTCAGGACTATCGGGCACGGCTGGAGGCGGTGAGCTGACGCGCATGGCATAAGGTGCTTTAGTGTTGACCATGCGATCAGTGATCTGGAGGACCCGGTGTCGACCTCCATAGGGCAGGCGGCGCCTTCCAGGGTGACAGTGACGTAGAGCTTAGTAGTGGATGACATCGAGGAGGCATGGCTCACCGCCACGTTGCGGGAATCCTGGGCCTGCGACATGTCAAAACAGTCCGCCCGGCGGGCCAACTTCTTCCCTGAGCGGTAATTCGGGGTGGCGTCGGCATGAGCGGGAAACTGTGCCTTACAAACATGGGAGAGGTGGCCGCGTTTACCACAGCGGTGACAGACAGCTGTTCTGAACCGATAGTCAGATCTGGGGTGGGCGCCCCCACAGCTGAGGCAGCTCCCGGCATTATCGTTGGCGGGCGGTGCCCGACGTTTCCGCTGGGCTATCTGTAGGCGGCCCACCGCTTCCATTCCCTCGCTTTCAGACGCATCATCCGAGTCGGAGGCCCCACAATGGACAGATGACAGCTTTCCATTGACTGTGCCTCCCACCGGAAAGCGTTGAATCTCAGCAGCTGACCAGTTGGACATTTCCGACGCTCTCACCTCGTCCAGAGCAGTCTGTAGGTTAAGTTCGGAGCGGGCTAACAGCCGCCGCTGAAGTTTCAAGTCTTGGAGCCCGCAGACGAATTGGTCTAGGAGCATTTCATCGAGCTCGCGGAATTCACAATGGAGGGCCGCCATGCGAAGGGACGCCATGTACTCGTTAACTGACTCTCTTTCCTTCTGAGACCTCTTCTAGAATGCATGTCGCCGCGCGATGCGGGAGGGAGTCGGGGAGAAGTGTTGCCTGAGTTTATCAAGCAGCGTCTCCCAGGGAACATCGAAAACTTGTGGGGCTGCCAAGGCTCGCGCTGTATTAAAGATTTCGGCACCGCAGGAGCTGAGGAAGTAGCCCCGTTTCCGAATGCTGGACAGACCGGATAAGTCATTCGCCTGGAGGAAACATTCGAAGTGCTGCAAATACGCATCCCAGGTCTCAGAACCAGGCACGAACGGGGCGAAAAGAGGCAAGAAGGTGGCCATGGTGAACAGCCCTTCCTGCGAATTCGGAATGCAGTTCGCTGCTGAGAGCTGGCCAGCTGGTCACGATTACCTCAGCCCGGAGCAGAGAGGGGGCGCAGCCTAGCGCGATCCCACCTTCGTCGCCAAGTTGTTGGATCGGAACAACAATGGAGACGCAGCTTGAGTTAACAAGTTTATTCTTTAACTTCAGAACACACACAGCAGAAAGAACAGGAACACGGGGCCTCACTGACAGCCGCTTAAATACCAGTCTGTCAGCCGGCCAGAACCAATCAACTTAACACAATTCTCCCACGCGTGAGCTTGCTCGCGTCTAAGCCAATCACAGGCGGGGTAGCAACAGGGAGTGGCTTCTAATAATAACGCTAGGACTTAACAGTTATAATGTTATTTCTCATTCAGGAGTCTGACAGCCCATGGATAAAAATGTTCTTCAGCCTGTTTGTGCGGCTGGCTATACTTCTATATCTCCTTCCCGATGGTAGGGGCGTAAAGAAGTGATGACCAAGGTGAGAATCATCCCTGAGAATTTTCCTCACTCTTCTAAGGCAGCGAGCCTTAGTGATCTCATCTAGTGGTATCAGGGGACAGCCCACGATGTTTTGTGTTGTGCTCACCACCCTCTGTAATGTTTTTCTATCTACTGCTGTCAGACCAGCATGCCATACCATGATGCAATAAGTGAGGATGCTTTCTATTGTGGACCGGTAAAAGGAGGTCATCAGTTGTTCCACCCTGTTTTTACGCAAGACCCTAAGGAAATGGAGTCTCTGTTGGGCCTTCCTGACCACCTGGATCATATTGTTTTTCCATGTGAGGTCTTCACTGAGATGGACTCCCAGGAATTTAAAGGAGGAAACTCTACACAGCCCCCCTCAATGTAAAGTGGGGCAGGTTCCCCTCTCTTCCTCCGGAAGTCCAACACCATCTCCTGCTGATGTTCAGGTGCAGGTTGTTTTTTAAGCACCATTTTTAATAAAAAGGTATACAAATTACTCTAGAAAAAAATTTTTAAACCAGTTTTGAAATGTACGGTATGCAAATACCCACTATACATACATATACAGTGTATATACTGTATATACTCCTATTCATTTAGTTTAAATCATTTCAATGTAGTTTAATGCTAAAATATTATGGGACAATGAGTTTCTCAGTAGAGTCCAATACTATGCATTCCTACCTGTAGAATAAAATAGGTCCTACTTTTTGGTAAATGTGAATGAAATTGTGTTGCGGAGGGCCTTTTTTAAAAAGATCCATTGCAACATGAGCTATATGCATTTGCAATTGCATCGGCACAGAAGTCAGAAAAGATCTTCACATTCTGCTGTCTCATAGCATTTGATTCAAGTCAGCACAGTTATGGTTGATCAGTGGAGTCTGATGGTATGCTGCTTAAGGGAGTTGAAAACTATCTCACATATGTGAACATGCTTGCTGTTATAGCTAGACTTGTGTAGGATTACAAGAGAAGGGAAGAGAAGCCTGATATTTGCCCTTGCTGTAAGCTTACAGATTGGGTCCAATCCTTCCCTTCTTGTCTGCCCTATCACCTTCTTTTTGTCCCAGCTTTCCTAGGCACGGTCTGTCTCCCACTTCTAAAATATGTACCCAGGAAAAGAGCAATTCATCTGCAATTTTGGTTGCAATTTTGGTTCATCCATTTATACAGAGTTGGGAGACCTGCAGCCTAGGTCCATCCACAGCTTGTTGACTAACTTCAAGAGTCCTTCGCAAAAGATCAGGTCCAAGCTAAAGTAAAAGATTATCCTGTTTGACATAGACTGCTGCTTACAAGAAAAAGCAAAGGAACTCTAAGAAAAGAAAAAAGAAAGCATCACAAACCTTGAAGAGGGAAAGAACGAGTGAGAATTGTTGTCACCACTCACTTTTAGCTGTGGGGGGGGGGGGGTCACCTACTTTTTATTCCAGCCCAATCCACAAACACTCTCCAGCATAATACCTCTGAAGAAATATTACTTCCATAGAAAAAATGGTGTCAAGGTTTCAACTGACAAACTCAACCAAAGCAAGCACCATCGATGCAATCCAATCTCTTCATGCAAACCTTCATTGAGTACATCACTTTGGCATGTTGGAAGGCAAAACCAGATCTAGATCTTTCCCACGCTAAGGCCCATAGTTAAAATTCACATTCTTCCATACACACACACACCAATTAGCTCAGGTCACATTGTCCAATACATTCTCCCACAATGTTGTTGTGGGAAAGTCTTTCTGTCTTTTGTAAACACCTTCTGAAGGTTGTTTTTTTTTTAATCGTATGGCATGTGTTAGCCAGGGATCACCGAAGTGGTTGGCTGCCTCTGTGAAAGGAATTTTTTTGGGTGGTGTTCTCTTACCCGTGGGATGCCTGAATGCCAGTAGGCAATTGGGGGAGGCTTCTTTCCTGTCCCTACGTGGTTTATTCACTCAAGGGAATTGAGTCACTGAGCTGCCGACCTCAGGGGAGTGCAGGCTCAGTGTCTTATCATATGAGACACCATGGCCCCACCTTCTGAAGTGTCCTTGGTTCTCACACAGACAACCTGATGTCTGGACCATGCTCTATCCCCCACTCCCTCCTCCCCATTGTTCGTTGGCAAGCTGAGATGCAATAATAATGGCAACAGCAAAATATCTTTGAAGCTTAACATATGTCTTGAAATGCCTGACGCTGTAACTGGTCTGCACACATTTCCCTTGGGTCTTAGAATGTACAGACTTTACAGTCCTTTCTTGAAGTGGTGCCTCCAAACAGACATCATGCCAGTCTTTAACCACTACATGTTTTATGCCCCTCTATGGATAAAGGAACTTGACCACCAATCTCCAAAGATACAGATTAGGATTGCAACTGCATGGCTCCCAAATAATCGAAACTAGTCTTGGTTTGCTGTAGGACATACATCTGAAGTAACCTATTTGTGTTTGAGAGTTGGGGTATGTTCAGAGACAATGCATACCTCTAATAAATAATCTGAAGCCATTTCTTATAGGCCCAGGAGAGTCTAAAATTTCTCCTAATTATTTTATGTGTGTGAGTCTGCATAATAGGAAGTAAAGGTTTCTGTCATGAGAATGGACTTCGGGTGTGCGCATTTCCTTTATTCTCCATGTTTCTTTTGTGTGACAAAGATTTTACTTTTAAATAATAAATAAAGACTCAGAACTTTCAAGAGTCTTGTCAAGACTCCTTGTTTAAATGGGCCAGACTATCTTTCCCTGAATGTGACTGTGGTGCTTCCTGGCAGACACTGGATCATATGGTGACCAGTTGCCATCTGAGAGTTTATACAGGAGGAATTAACAAATACTGTGCTTAAATGGCCTAGATATTAATACACAGAACACTTATTTTATTTTATGAACCAACATATTTAAACATGTTATTTAATATATAACTTCTTTAATTTTTTTTATATCTTACAAAATTGACCACACATCTTCACCTTATATGTATCTTATTGCTATGCATTCTTTTCACACATCTTTACTATTGCAATCCACATATTTCATGCCGTACGCTAAATAAATATTTTTAACTTACACACAGTTCCTTGTGATGCCAAAACTTAGGAAAATATTACTTTGTTTAAACACGGGTTACTGAGGACAAGCTAGAAGCAACATGAGACATGGGTTCAAGACCCTTGTTGAGGAGAAATGGAAAAAGCAACTGAGAAAGATAAGTGCCTTGCAATCACTAATACTCAAAATGAAGAACTGGATGTCCTTGAGAAATCCTTCACTGCATTAATAGAATTTTTTCTATTAAGTACAATATAAAACACATGAATTATTTTTATATTATTAAAATTATTGTCATAATCCAGAAATCATACCTACTGTGTGAAGTGTTTTGTTTATTTCTCTGTCTCTCTCTTAGGCCATCGCTAGAAGTACTTTGAATACCATATCATGGCTTTTTCTAAAGCCTGTGAGAAATGAGTTTTTGTTTATTTCATTAACAGGAGAGCATTACAAGCATCTGAACAAAACTTTCAGCAGTGAAGAATCTCAACAAAGGAACATGGCTCCAGGTACTCTCTGAGACTCTGTTTAAAGAGTAAGTGCTATTTACTTTTGGAACACAGTTCTTTATCAAGACAAATCAATAGCTTTCTTCACTTTTCTAACTTGAACATGTTTGAGTTGAAAGCAGGAAAAAGAGGGAGCGAATAAAAGGGAGAGAAGAGCTGATTGTATCTCACTAGCACAAATGAATGATTTAGGAATATAAGTTGTAGCAACCCTTTGGTGTGTGTGTATGAGAGAGAGAGTGATAGAATCTTGACATTTGTTGAGTGATAACTGGATGATAGTAAGCTTATATGATCTCAGGGGCATCCATCTCATCTAAATACCATTCTGGGGGAATACCTGTCCAGCTGAAAATCTGGGTGCCATGCCCTGCCCCTTTTATCTTTCCAAATAGCTAAAACATACGCAGGTTTTGTCACATTTATTGTAATACTGAAATGTAGATTATTAACTATTAAGAGACTGTTTCATGCTTATATAATTGTCTGTCTGCACTATATAATCATGATGTCATCTCTTGAATGAGGGTTTTTTTTTCTCAGGTGACATCATGTGAATAGCCATTTGTTTATTTTGAACTTTCCATTTGCTTGCTATTTTAATTATTATTGGATTGTTCTCCCCATATATTATAAAATGACACACTAGCCAATAGCTAATGGATTCTGAATGTCATTTGTCATATCTTATCATCACACATACATAGAAATTTTCCCCTCAAACCATTTCTGTTCAATTCTCATATTATTTTATTATTCGGAGGTGGAGCCATCCAAAAGAGACATGCGTCTCCAACCAAATGAACAATTTATCACATATCTATGAAAGCAGGTTTTAATACTAGGATCAATTTTTTTAAAATGTAAAAGGATGATGGTAATGATAACAGCACAATTCTGTATACATGCACACCTACACACTTCCCTTTAATCTGTTGCAAATATTTAAAAGGAATAATAATTATTTTCATAGTTTTCAGTCACCACGGACTATCTGATTTATTGAAGCTTACATTCAAGAGATGTAGGCAATGAACAAATTCCAGGCATAAGAAGTCATGATGAACCATTTGAGCTACATCAAATGGTATTTAAGGGGACATCCATTCACTTTCTTGCTGTCCTTCACTTTCCCCCTTTTTTAAATCCCTGCAAATGCTGCAGCTGTTCTTAGGAAACCACCTCTCAAGAGCAAATCTGGGGATCTAGCATTGATTAGAATATTTCAGCTGCTGAAAATTGTATACGGTGAATTGGGAGCGGCATCCAATGTTATCTGAAGGACTTCCTCCTATATAGTAAGCTTTCTTGCAATTTCCCTCCCCATTCTATTTTGACAAATCTGTTTTGAAGGTACCGCAAGCCTTTTGAATAATCCAGTCTACTGGTGGGGTATCATTCCATTAACAGAATCCCATTAACAAAAATAACCCTACTGTGATGTCCCAATTTACCAGGACAACTTCAAAGGGAGTAATCAATGAATGATAAAGAAGTAGACAATGCTTCCTTATTAAAAAAAAAAAGTTCTACCTAAGGCTAGACATTATCATAATACATACTTGCTTCTTTATTACAAAATCCAGAAGCAAGTCTCAAAAGGCAAAGATCAGACGGAATATAGTTTTAAAACATCAAGGACAAGGTGAAGTTTTACTTTTCTTCTCTTGTTGTTTACTACCACCATTCAAACACTGGAGTATTCCTAACTGAAATTGCCTTTTAACAGATACAGATAGGAGTTCTGTTATCAGTGGAACTGAAAAACTGGATCCTCTACAAAATATTTATTTCTGGAAATCTTCCATTTCCTTTAGTGGAATTTTTCCTAGCATTACTTTTGGCTGTGAAGTTCTGTGAACATAATGTATTTCCAAAGAAATGGATTTAACAGCATCCAGTGTAGAGCAATAAACTTTACCCAGGGCATCAAACTGATTAGTTTTTTTTCTTTTTTAAATGAAGGAAATGTTAGTGCCTCGAGGAGCTCTTAGTTCATTTCTCTTAAAACAAATGTAAGAGATAGGATGTCCTACTCCTTAAACTTTGCAGCCAGTTATGTTAGAGCTGAACTCAACTTTCTGAAAATTCCCATAGAATCAGAGGTGGGTTTCAGTAGGTTTTGACCAGTTCTGGAGAACCGGTAGTGGAAATTTGGAGTAGTTCGGAGAACCGGTAGTAAAAATTCTGACTGGCTCCACCCCCATCTTTTCTCTTTTCTCTTGCCTCCCAAGTCCCAGCTGATTGGGAGGAAATGGAGATTTTACAGTATCCTTCCCCTGCCACGCCCACCAAGCCACACCCACAGAACCAGTAGTAAAAAGTTTTGAAACTCACCACTGCACAGAATGTTTGGGCAAGAAAACTGAGTGGACAATTTCTCTGAATTTCTCCACAGAAATGAAACTTCAAAGTTTCAGTTGGGGAATTCCTTTATGATGGGATTGAATTGATTTGAATATATTTTAGCAGAAGGATTCCTCCAGATATTTTGTCTTTGAAATAATTTCTAAAGCACACACTCCTATATCATACTAAGTAAGAACTGATGGGGGAAAAATAGAGAAGCTATTCTCTGTTGAGGAGTAAATGGTCCAGATTTACATTTATCCTATAAGTATTGTTATCCACACTAAGTCTCAGAAAAGGCAATAAAGTATAATTTAAGCAAATCCGTAAATATATACAATTTATAGTTTAAATTAGAAGGGGCTTGAACCAATTCACTACAACAGGATGAGTGGGTTGGACTTCCACACAGCTTTCATTACTCCATTATCCTGAACTGATTTGCACCATTGTTATAATGTGATACATCCAATTAAATGCAACATAGAACTAAACTGCCATTGGAATGTAATTGCATCTCTTAAACAAAATTCCATGTTCTGAATATTCAGGAGTCTGTGTGCTTCCAGAAAGAGAAATCATTTGCAATTGCTGAAGAAAATAAAAGTATTGATGAAACCACTTATCAGTGTAATAAAATTCTCCTCATCTTTGGACTGAAACATTTAAAAATCCAGAATTTATGGATCAGTTGTCAGAATATGCCACGAGTTCAGTAAGCAGCTATAAAACTGTTGTACTGAAACAGTCAAACTAAGGCTGGAGACATATTAAATTTTAAGATTCCGAGGAAGAAAAATAAATACAACATGACTCATTCTTCTCCTCCAGTGTGAATGAACACAATCTATGACTTCTTTTAAAATCTACAAGCAGCAAGGAGTCATAGAGCTTTTGCAAAAGGAGTCCCTTGGGAAATCAGTCTGAATATTGCATTACCACAGAAAAGAGTATACTTGCTTAAATATCTCATATATTTTTAATCTCTTTAGTAAGGGATAATTCTTCTCTTAATATTCTGGATTAGTGGGTGAGACCATTATTAGGAAAAAAAATTAAGCTAAAAAATGTAAGATCTCTGCAAGGCTCTTCAAGAAGCAAAATATTACTTGCATATTTTGATCCGTAGTGATAGTAAGTGTGATACTTTTCTGAATTAAAATTGGGAGCACACTGATGACATTTACACATGAAAACCTTTATAGTTTGTTTGTTTATTTATTTGTCAACAAGTACAAGGGAACAAGTAACAATATAGACATAGACATGGACACACGAAAATTTTTTGGGCACAAATAAAAGGAAATAAATAAACAAAATATAGCCATAAACACATAAAATGAGTACATATAAATGGGGACAGTAGGACAGGGATGGTAGGCACACTGGTGTGCTTATGCATGCCCCCTTAGGGATCTCTTAAAAAACATGAGCGGTCCACTGTAGACAGTTTAAGGTAAAAGGTATGGGGATTAGAGAGACTAACAACAGGATCAGGTATAGTGCATAGAACTACTTAGTAGCCCAGCTAGGAAACTGAGTTGGTCCCAGTTAGTACTTGGAGTGAGATCAGTAGACACAATGCAAACTATAGTCAAAACTGAGAAGAAAGGAAAATCCTGCAAGGCAGTAGTAAACTATTTCTGTATTGTTGCCAAGAAAACAACATGGAAGTCCTCCCCAGAATTCAAGCTCAGCTTGGATGAGTTAAGTTTGATCCAAAAGATCAAATTAGATTTTGCCAAAAAAGGACAAGTATTCACCAACTGAGCAGTACTAATAAATTCAGTGCAAGTCAACATAGATCCACCAGCGGGACTTGTCTCAGGACATCCATATGGACCAGTGTGAAATCCAATTTTTTTTTACTACTGGTTCTGTGGGCGTGGCTTGGTGGGCGTGGTGTGGTGTGGCTTGGTGGGCGTGGCTTGGTGGGCATGGCAGGAGAAGGATACTGCAAAATCTCCATTCCCACCCTACTCCAGGGAAAGGATACTACAAAATCTCCATTCCCACCCCACTCCAGGGGAAGGATACTACAAAATCCCCATTTACCCCTCACTCTTGGGGGAAGGATATTGCAAAATCTCCATTCCCACCCCACTTTGGCGCCAGCCAGAGGTGGTATTTGCCAGTTCGCCGAACTGCTCAAAATTTCTGTTACTGGTTCTCCAGAACCTGTCAGAACCTGCTGGATTTCACCCCTGATATGGACACTGAAGAGTTACAGTAGGTATGCATGCATACCCATACATGCACAATGCACAATTTAAATGACAATGCAGTATATCTTTAAAACATAGAAATTTACAGTAACAAAGTTGGAAGGGACCT